>AWOL01S0034577.1:18295-55479 GCA_000715115.1 Nicotiana otophora | reverse complement strand
CGAAAGGGGGGAGGAACCATCAATCATAGGGGAAAGGTAGCATATAAGCTACAGGTTCGGCAGAACACAGTAGCTTTTGGTGCAAACCCTATATATGTGTTAAAAGATCTACCGAATATGTGCAAATATTAAATTTCGAACCCAGTAACTCAAATAGTTAATGGATTTAGTGGCATTTCGAACCCATCAACTTTTAATCCTCACTCCGCCTTTGATCAATCATCCTTAGCATATGTTAGCGAAGCATAACATAGTTACACATGCAAGCACATTAAAGTCTACAATTATTCAACAGACGAAAGTAAACGATAAATTCATAAACAGCAATCCTATATCAGAAAACACAAGAAAATTGCTCAGTGGGAATAGGAGTAACATTCATATGTGAATCAAAATTCTAAGAACTCAATATAAGGAAACAAAGAGCTAATATTTTCTCAACAAAGACCCAATTTTTAATTTGCAAAACTCGAGAAAAATGCATAGTAGATAAAATTGGCCATTTACAAAAGTAGTACATACCTTTTTCTTTTTCTTGGAAGAAGTGATAGCAGAATTGGCGCTGTTGCTTCGACGGCGGGAGAAAGTGAGAACGGAGGAAGAGGGACGAGAGGACGAAGAGTGAAGTGGCAAAACAACGTTTGTTCTGCTTCTGGGCTGACCCGCAAGGAGATGATGATCGTTGGCTGAACAGCGGATTGTAATGGAAATGCGAAGAGTGGTGGAAGCAGAGGCCATTCTCTACTTTCTGAAAAGCTCCGAGGCTTATCTGTATTCTGTTTGAAGGGTTTAAGAAGGGGGTAATTGGCGATAATATTATTTGGAAGGGCCCTTTTTCGCTTTTCTATTATTGTTATTATTATTATTATTATTAAACCCAAAAATTGGTTTTAGAATAAATAATTGATTGTATTTTAAGGCCACTAGCAAATTAATTAATCCAAAGTGCAATACTGAAATGAAGAACAATAGCAATAAATAAAACGGAATTTATATTAAATAAGGGGAATCTTATTGATAGTATTTATGTGACTACAGTATTTGGACACACGCGTTGGGCGTATATTCAATATCGATTAGTAAATAATTTAAAATATCACACAAATATTAATATAAAAATAAATATTTGAGTTAGAAAATAAAACTTTAAAAAATATAAAGAAAGAAACCTTATGTTTTATTGCTTGAACTTTCATTAAGGATAAACTTAGATTATTATGCTGACATTCCATTTAGCTATTTTAGATAGATCTAATTAGTCTCGATTTTCCGTGCAGATAAATCAAAGCAGACTTTCATTTGTTATATATGAGGCGAAACTACCACTTGGATTGTGCAATTAGTAAAAATAAAAAGAAACAATAATGATACAAATTTCCTATCAGATAAGCTAATTTTTAGGTGCAAGATTTCACCTTCAAATAATGTTAGAACTTAGGTCTCACAATCTATACGTAAATCTCTTGAAATTATAGGTAGAATCATAATCTCCTGTATAAGTTGGACATATTCATCTAAGATAAGAAAATAATTTTGCCATTTAAAAAAGAAAAAAATGTACTATGAGATCAAACCAATAGAATTATCTCAAGATGACTAAAATGTAGCAAGTATAGAGTGGGTTCAAACCTCTAAAGAAAAAAGGCTCCAAAGCAACTAGAACAAACTGTTTATAGAAGATCAAAGCGAATACATATCGATCCAATAGCCATCGTGTTAGCAATAATTTTAGTAGTAGATCCACATACCTCGTTATTAAGTGAAAATAGGTCAAAAATCTCAATGACCATAATGATTGCTTGTGTCCAAGATAAGTGAGTTTTGTATAAGAAGATAGCAGGTTGTTCCTTTAACATCTGTCATGGCAAAAGCAAAACTTACTATATTCTCTTTCTTCCAAGCTTGGCAATTAATTCAATTGGTACTCATTTCTTCTGGTCCACAATACGTGATTTTTTTATTGTTTTTACATATATTAAGAAATTTACCTTTTAATATTAATTAATATTAAAATTGACCATATTAACTTTTACTATCTCTTCACATAAACACACCTAACACATACTCCAACACTTTTTACTCCTAGGGCAATGTAGAAAAAAAAATATTTATTCTTGAAATCTGAAAAAATTACTTATTTTGGACAAAAAAAAAGCCAAAAAATTACTTATTATGGACCGGAGGGAATAGTGATTAAAATATAAAAATTAATGCAAGTGTGGGATAGACGATGAAAGAATGTCAGAAGAGACATGTCAAAATAGTTAATACAAATCTTGAAGTTGGTGAAATGTTTCGACTCCCGCAGCTTATATTAAAGTTTTAATGGACTTTAAGTATCACCAAATTTGAATTGGTCCTAATACGATGTATCTACTTTATTTGTTTTCGAAGGAGTAATTTACTATTTTGTATTATGTTTTAATTGAAATTATTCAGTTGTATAGGAACTCATGGTCCCAAACCACTTTCATTACGTGTCACCACTTTCATTAGGTTTTTTGAATTTTTTTTAAAGAAGTTTCAACTTTGAAAAAGTGGTTTTTATCACTTTTTCAAGTAAAAAAATATTTTTTCTTACTAAAACTATAATATTTTTCACGTGAAATACATATATAAATATAATTTCAAATTTCAAATACCCCTTTTCAACTTAACTTCACATATTATTTTTTTTTAATCAAAAATCATAAATTTTTATGTCGAAGTGCCTACTTGTTATGTCGCCAACATATATAATAGAGATCCTCTAAAAATCTCTATTCCCGTTAGCTGGACATCACCAGTAAAAGGTTACAAACTAAAACAGGGCTACAGCCTACAGGTAATCCCATGAAGGGTGAAGTGCACAAAAAGTTAGACATTCAATTTTTGCAAGTTTAGCCGCTTTAAATCAACTTCAAATGCACGAGTATGAAGTTTAGACGTGCAGGTATGAAGTTTGACTTGCCAAAACTCTAAACAATTTGAAAGCAAGCAAACTTCTTGTAACGATCCGATCGGTCGTTTTGAGCTCTAGCACGCCGTTCAACGGTCTGAGGTCTTGAGTAGCTTCACTTCAGGTATTATGACTTGTACGTGTGGCCGAAATTAAATTTCGGAAAGTTCGGAGTTGATTTGGAAAGAAAATTCTAATTTTTGAAGCTTTATGTTGGAGGAATTGACTAAGGTTCGACTTTTGAGTAAAGGACCTCAGAATCGGGATTTGAAGGTTCCAATAGGTTTGTATGATGAATTCAGACTTGGGCGTATATTCCGGTTGAGTATCGGATGGCCGGGGGTATTTCGACGCTTATTACGGAAGGTTGGCATTTTGAAGGTTTAAGAATTCCTTAAGTTTGGGTTGAAGTGGACCTTTATGTTATCGATGTCCATTTGGGATTCCGAGCCTGGGAATAGTTCTGTATGGTGATTTTGGTCTTGGAAGCGTCTCCGGACGTTGATTTGAAAGTCCGTAGGTCGTTTCGGCGTCAATTGGCGGAAGTTAGAAATTTGGATGATTTTTGGGAAGTTTGACCGGAAGTGGACTTTTTGATATCGGGGTCGAATTCTGATTCCGGAAATGGGAGTAGGTCTGTAATGTCAATTATGACTTGTGTGCAAAATTTGAGGTCAATCATACTTGATTTGATAGGTTTCGGCATCAGTTGTAGAAATTGGAAGTTTCAAAGTTCATTAGGCGTGAATCTATGTGCGATTCGTGTTTTTGATGTTGTCTGAGATGATTTGAGAGTTCGGCTAAGTTCGTATTGTGTTATAGGCCCCGTTAGTATATTTGGTCGAGATCCCGGGGGCCTCGGGTTGATTTCGGATAATTTTCGGAACAAGGTTTGAAGTTGAAGAGTTGCTGAAGAATTTGCAACTGCTGGTGTAAACGCATCTGCAGAGTGGGCACCGCAGGTGCGAGCCCGCAGAAGTGGAAAGAGGGCCACGGAAGCGATCAAGGAGGAGGTGAGCAGAGGTCGCAGTTGCGAGGTCATTTTCCGTACCTGCGTGGACGCAGATGCGGTGTTAGTGGCGCGGGAGCGCAATGCTCGCAGGTACGATGGTGAATTCCGCACCTGCGATTGCGCAAATGCGGGGCAAGGGTCGCGGAAGCGGAGGCATGCCGTGTAAGTGAATTCCGCAGGTGCGGATAATTGGCCACAGAAGCAAAACTGGGCAGATTATTAAGGGGTCGAACTTGGTCTTTTCCCCCACTTCATTTTTGATTTTGGAGCTCGGTTCTTGGGAGATTTTGAGTAGTTTTCTTCATGTAACATGAGGTAAGTAATTTCTCACTTATTGTGAGCTAAATGTAATGTTAATATGTGGATTTAAAGTAGAGAATTTAGGAAAAATTGTGGGATTTTGGTGAGGAAATCTAGAATTGATAATTTTGGATTTTTACCACGAAATTGGACATGGAATTTGGAATAAATCATATATTTGAGTTTGTGGTGTTATGGGTGAAGTTTATCTTCGAATATTTTCGGAATTCGGGCACGTGGGCCCGAGGGTTGATTTTATTGACTTTTCATTTATTTCCTATCTGAAGGCAAGGAAAATGATCGCAAAAGGGTGCATTTATCATATTGTGCGAGTTTGAGATATAGATGCTGAGATACCTACACTTAGTCTATTCCAGTAGTAAAAGAGTATGTGAATGAACTTCCAGGTATTCCCCAGAGCGAGAGATTGATTTTGGCATCGATTTGCTTCCGGGAACTCAACCAATATCCATCCTTCCGTATAGAATGGCACTTGCCGAATTGAAGGAGAAGTTAAAAGATTTGCTGGAGAAAGGTTTCATCAGGCCTAGTACCTCACCTTGGGGTGCACCGGTACTGTTTGTACGGAAGAAAGACGGCTCGCTAAAGATGTGTATCGATTATAGGCAACTGAATAAGGTAACTATTAAGAATAAGTATCCACTTCCAAGGATAGATGACTTGTTTGACCAGTTGCAGGGAGCTAGATGCTTTTCAAAGATAGATTTGAGGTCGGGGTACCACCGGGTCAGAGTTCGGGAGAAAGATATTCCCAAGACAACTTTCAGGAGCCGATATGGCCACTTCGAGTTCCTTGTCATGTCCTTCGGGTTGACGAATGCACCTGCCATATTTATGGACTTGATGAATAGCCTATTCCGGCCATATTTAGATCTGTTCGTGATTATATTTATTGATGATATTCTAGTTTATTCACGTTCAGAGGATGAGCATGCTGACCACCTGCGAGCGGTGCTCCAAACCCTCTGTGATAGTAAATTATATGCTAAGTTTTCTAAATGTGAGTTCTGGTTGAAGTCTGTAGCATTCTTAGGGAACATTGTATCCGATGGAGGTATAAAGGTAGACAATCAGAAGATTGAGGCTGTGAAATCCTGGCCTAGACCTACTACTCTGACAGAAATTCGTAGCTTTCTAGGCTTAGCAGGATTCTACCGGAGGTCCATTGAGGATTTTTCTTCTCCTTCGGCACGATTAACGAAGTTGATGAAAAAAGCAACTAGGTTTCAGTAGACATAGGCTTGCGAGCAGAGTTTCCAAGAGCTTAAGAACAGGTTGACCTCAACGCCAGTTCTAGCACTTCCAGAGGGTCCAGATGGTTATGCCATGTGGAAATTGTTTAAATTAATTAATTATGGATATTAGAACACATTTTGATTGGTTTGCACATTGTTTGCTTAGTTTTGGATCGTCAAGCTTTGGTTTGAAGTGTTAGAGTGGCGTTGGAGCCGGCTATGGAACTTAAGAGCGAGGTAAGTCTCTTGTCTAACCCTGTGAGGGGGAAACTACCCCTAGGTGATATTAATTGTCATGTGCTACTAGTTGTGGATGCTACGTACGCACGAGGTGACGAGAGTCCGCACATAGCTAAAGCATGTCTATGTCCGGGTAGACTTAGGATTTTATCATGCAATATATGAATTTCTTGAACTTATTCTGTTGACTTAATTAATTGAAAATATGATTGAACTTGATTTAGAAATTTCATACATCTTAGGCCCATCCTTATCACTTGAATTGTTAGCAAGAAAAATTGAAAAAACAGTAAAGGTTATATTCACTTTGTGCTCATGTACTATGTTGTAAACACGTGTCTTGTGATTCAGAAACTTTCTTCATTTCTTGTGTAGCGGGGCGAATGCCTCGGTAGTATATAGAGATGTATCTCTGATTCGTGTCGTTCGACCCTCGGCAGTGTACACACCACTCTGGATTGGGCCAAACGACCTCGGCACAAGTGTGCATTATATCGCTAGTAGTCCGAATATTCACGAGATAAACCTTTCACTCATGCCCAAATTTTTTTATGGTATTTCTTATTTATTTGATATAGACACTTGGCATCTTTCTGAGCTCTTAAGGTAGAATAAAAGATCGAGGGATTTATGTTTTAAAAGAGGAAATCGGAAAAATTATGAGATTTCGGATTTACTCCACTATTATTATGCTCTTCATATTTGTTATGAATTATCGTATCACTTATTTATTTGGATCTCTAGTAAGTGTCGATGTCGACCCCTCGTCACTACTTCTCCGAGGTTAGGCTGGATACTTACTGGATACGCGTTGATTTACGTACTCATGATGTACTTCTGCACTAAATGTGCAGGATTTGACATGTCGCTTGGTGATCATCTTGGCGCGTAGGCGCACCTGCTGGGGAGACTTTATGTGAGCTGCAAATCTAGGTTACGTACCGCAGTCCACCGAGTCTCCATTGCATCATTCATTTTACCCTGTCTTATTACCTCCGGGACAAATGTGTATTATTATTGTACTCCTTAGAAAAATGCCCATGCACTTGTAACACCGAGTTTTGGGAGTTCTTGTTGGTTGTTGTTATCGTAGATAACGTAATTATCACTATTTACTCTGTAAATTATATTTTATATTGTTAAATTATTGGTAATTAGAAATTCCAAGGTAATAAAATGCATGAATAAATTGATAACTCAACGTTGGCTTGCCTGACAGCGGCATTACGCGCCATCACGATCTATAGTGAATTTTGGGTCGTGACACTTCTACTAAAAAAATCTTCATCCATTCCAATGTTTTCAAAACAAAAAAAAAATCAACAATATCCACTTGATTTAAACTCATTATATTTGAAATTCAAGATCCACTTATTCAAGCTTGCAATAAGGTAATTTTTAAATGATGTTTTATTTACTCCATGAAATCTTGTATATAAAAGCCGTTGGAAGAAGAAATAGGCTTTTCCAACAACACCCCGTTAATTTAAACTAACTTTTCATATTCGAATTCAAGATTCACTTATTCGGAGTTTGCAACAATGGTGATTTTAATGATGAAAACCCTTAATTGGCTAAAAATGCATTTAAAAATAAAAATAAAAATGGATGCATCTTATATGACGCTTTGCAGATAGGCTGCCCAGTAAAGCCTCTCCCGTGAAAGGTTGGCGTATTTCAGGACTTTAAGGGGTCGTTTGGTAGGACGTATTAGGGAAAATAATACATATATTAGCTTTTATATTATAAATTTCTTGTTAGGTAGTATTATTAAACCTATATATAGCTAATACATGTATTAGTTATACACACTATTTAGTATTATTCTTATACAATAACAAATTATGGCATTAGCAATACCATAAATTTTAATACATGAATAAACATGTATAAAGATAGAACTGCCCTTTCAAAATCTTTTACAAACCGGCGCAGGGTATTCTTATAACCAAATAATTCTTTGAAAAAATTATGCAATGCATATTATTTTTAATACACTAAACCAAACAGTCGGTAAAAAATAATTTCATCATATATAATTCCAATAATTCAGTACTATTCTAGTTATACACCCTACCTAACGGCTCCTAATGGTAATTGGATTTTAGGCTACGTGGGCCATATTCCGCACACCACAAACACGCAGGCCGAATAACAAGCTCTATTACAGGGGCTACAATTTGCTAGGAGTTATGGTTTTATGCCCTTAGAAATCTCTATTGATGCAAAAGAGGTAATCACATTACTAGATAGTCCTATTATGCTAATATGGTTCATGATTGCAGGTTATTGATCAACCGGGTGGGTAATCCTCCGGTATATTACCCGATGCAGGGAGCAAAATATAGTAGCAGATCAGCTTGCCAAGCATGAATGTCATATGGCAGCTCACAACAACTTGATACTTCCCGCTAAGGGCGGATATAGCTTGAGAGTACCGGATTCATCTTAATTCATAATTTTCGACATAAAGTATAGATTTATGTAAAAATCAATCAAAACTTACAAGAAATAGTAGATATGAACTCATAACTTAAAAATATTATGAGTCTGACCCCATAGAACTTAAATCCTGGATTCGCCTCTGCTTCTTGCAGTTCCCTCTGCTTCTTGCAGCTCCCTCTGCTTTCATCTTTTATTTGGTAGTAGCTAGAAGTGAATCTAAGATTTAAATTTAGTAGTTTTAGTTTTTAAGATTTTCAGCATTGAATTCATTATTTTGTTAAAATTATAGGTTCGGATCTAATATTTGTTGAAATTTAATTGATTTTTACATATAAATTTATATTCGCGTTAAAATTTATGGATTCAATTGAACACATAGCCCAAAGGCTACATCCGCCTGTGGTAGTAGCGGGCGGGCGCTACATGTAGTCGGATGATCCCTCCCTGTAGTGCTAGCTATTCCCATGCTCCTTTTTGTAATGGCCATGGCTCAGGTTGTAATTGCCCAATTCTGTTGTAGTTCGATTACACTAGAGTTGTGCCATCAACACACTGTCTGAATCTTCCTTATACTGATGACTTTTAATTAATAAGTTTCTTTTGGACGAGGAAAAAAAAGATATGTTGCTAGTAAAATGACTACGGAGAAATTACAATATGACTGAAATATTGTTATTTGTGAGCAGAAATACACAAATTGGCTTGAGTCGTGCGGGACACTGTCTTAAGAAACTATTCCCGCAGTGTAAAATATTTTTTCAGGATTAAACAAGCTTACCTCTATTTATTTAGAGGATATAGGAATCGGCAAAATTATATTACAATAATCCAACAAGATCGAAAGGAGAATTGTTGGCCTAAGTGAATGTTAGTTTTGAAGATTGACAAAGGAAGCCCAGGCATGAATCAGGTCCATCCCTTGTGTGCAGAAGACACAGACAGATTCGAGCATGTGGGATGCACGTGAAGGAGATAAGCTTAACTTGGTCTGATTAATATCTCCTGATCGAAAAGGGTTGCATAATTGATAAGGAGAAGGACTCCTTAATCAAAGAGAATACTATCCAAGATAAGGGAGTAGTTAGAGGTTGAGATCAACTAGAACTCTTCCACCAAGGAAGAGTAGCATTAGAACTCTAGTTATTTTCTACTCTACTAGCTCTATAAATCGCAAGATTTCAAATCTCAAAAGAGATGGGGTTAAGGCCGACATGTTGTCAATAGAGATGGTAATCCAACCTATGTGATTGGAGATCCCATGAAGTAGGTTCATATGGGTAATAACAAGTCGATATTGGCACTGAAGCACTAAAAGAGAGTGCTTGACTGCTACTAATTGAGAGATTGAGTTATAACTCTTAATGAATTCATATTTCTTATGGATGGTGTATTTAAAAGCAGTATACACTTGATGAATTCACCTATATGAGAGTGGAGTGGGCCGTTTCTATGAGATTTTGGCCTACTCTCTAGAGCTATCATGAAAAACCAGGCATGCGCATGGCCTAGTGGCGCAAAACCGTGTTGAACAGTAAAATTATGAGGATCGAAATGTGATTGATAAAATCTCTGACTTACAATAAGAATTATCGGTTCATAGAAATATTATATTTCACCAGTAATTCTGTAAGTTAAGTTTTATTGGTCTAAGTTTGGTTCATAGTCCTGAAGACACCAAACCCATTACATTTGGACCATGCAAATCCAGCAAGTCAATTCATTCATTTTTTTTATCCTTCTCCTATAAATTTTGAAAATATGTGGGGATTGTAGGAGTATTTTCAAAATTTTAAAATAGTCATGTGCCTTTTTATTTTACAAATATCCTATCTATTTCCAAGTAGCTTCTTACATGAAGCCTTAAAGCCAAGTGTTGAAGGGCTTTGACAAGTGGCTGGGCAAATCTATCATGTGTCTTCATCTATGGAAGACTAGGTACACTTGTTAATATTGAAGTAAGTGGACTAATATATTTCTACAAGTGTTAAGACTCTCCACACTTGTCATACATACAACCTTCCTAATTGTCTATAAATAGGTTGTGGATTAGCCATCATACTAACCCAAATTCTCAACCAAGAATTCATCTTGTTAATCATTACTTTTTTCCTACAATCATTACCTATTATATTAATTCTTCTCTCCAATTTTCTGTGATTCATGTATCCTCTAAATAAATAGAGGTAGGCTTATTTAATCCTAGGAAAATATTTCACATTCCTGAAATAGTTTTAAAGACAGTGGCTGGCACGACTCAAGCTAATTCGTGTATTTGTTCACAAATAATATTATTGCAGTATTATCGTTATTTCCTCGCGTCATTTCCCCACAATTTTTATCTATAGAGTGTAAAGATACAACTAAACAATTTTTGCTAGATTTTGTGAGCTTGAGAGAGGTAATATTTCTATGGTAGTTCATAGAATTAGTAATCTAGAATTAATAATTACAGTGGTTAAAAAATTTATGAAAGTATATTTTAAAACAATCTTGCCGGCGACATCTGAATTCAGTAAAAGAATTCATATATCACTATTAGCAAAACGAAAATGATGTGGTCTCTTAAATTTTAATTCTTAAAAATTCATCTTTTATTATTTTTCCAAAGGAAAGGCCAAGCCGTTTGTCTCTACCGAGCGCTATATAGCAATATCAAATCCTTATGGTGGCTAGCTGGCTATGATATGAATTTGAAGAGAAAAAGGCTCTTGGGTAGAGGTATATCAAGATTTAGAATCGGTTTCTATTTTCTTCGTTTTCCTTAATTTTTCCATTACAATCTCTCTATTGGAGTAATAATTTGATTCTCTTCCCATTCCATAATTGATGTTTATTAGTTATAAATTAATATTATTACAAAAAATGGTTTGTCCCTTAGGTACACATGTCACCATCAACGACTTATTTTCCACAAATTCAAGAGAAATCCATTATAAATCAAACTTCCTTTACAAACAGGATGCGGGCTTTATGAACTGTTTTTCTGCCGACCACAGCCTCCCATATACACGAGACTTTAAGTCCAGGATGAGAGCCTCATAAAAGCCAATTCCAGCACTGAACGTTACATTTTGTTTTTGCTAGAAACATTATATATTTTGCTCTTTATATAATGAAATGTTGGAATAACTTTCGTTATATTTTATGCTTTATCTTAAAATTATTTTTGTGTGTATATATCTTTTCTAATATTTGTTTTATTTTTAACTTTGGGTATTATATTGTATTTGGAATGAATTTATATGATCGCGCGTAGTGCGAGCAAGTTAACTAGTTTCCTATAAAACCATTAAGAAACAAATCAACAAAAATAAGCTTGCACACCTACTATTATAATCAAAATACAAGTATGATTTATAGCATATTTGGCCGTATATCTAAATCAGCTTATTTTGACAAGAAATTTTCTCAAAAGTGCCTTTCAAAAAAGTATTTTTGGTGAGAGCAGTTTGTGTTTGACTAATCAATCTGAAAAATACTTTTGAGCAATAATTAGTATTTATGCCAAGCTTTTAAAAAGTACTTCGAAGCGTATCTTTCTCAAAAAGTATTTTTAGGGATGATAGAAACTAAGGGTCCACCAAACTATGTAGAGAACCAGGTTCTCTATAAATTCCCACAGAACGCACGCACACAGCAGTAAGTAAATGACACAATAGAATTTTACGTGGAAAACTCCCAGCCCACGGGATTAAAAATCATGATCTACCCTTGTAGGATTTCAACTTCACTACTGAGCAAACTTTAGATTACAACCTATTGTAACCTAGGAATTAACCTCTTAATCCATCACTAACTTGTAACAACTCTATTACAAACCACTTTGTAATAACTCTATTACAAAAACTTACAACTCGACTAACTCTAGCCAAGACACAAACACAATGCTTATGATTTTACAAAGTTTTTCTACACAATGCTTCTAACTAAGCTAAGTAGGATTTACAAGTAAAGTGCTTTAACAAAGGTGCAACACAACTAAGGACATGTAATGACTCAATACATGAAACTGGTCCTTTATTATGTTATTCTTTGTTCTTGATGCCCTTGAGAATCACTTGCAAGATTGACATAGACTTGAGAGAGTGCTTGATCGATTCTTGAATGTGCAAGTATTTTGTTTTACATTTGCTTGAGGTAAATAACTCATTTGTGATATCACTTGAATGCTGTAAGCAATTTAGGTAAAGGGCATTCCCCATAAAGTTGACTGATGCACTATTTTTTGCAGTGTTGCGTGTGCAGGCAGCAACTTTACAGTTGTAGGGAGTTGACTGGGTACGATCACCAGGGGAACTGATGTCCATATGTTCCCCTTGTTGTTTCTTTATCGTCTGAAGAATTGATTTACATCCAGCTTGAGACTTGTTATTCCCACGTACTTGGGGGTGTGTATCAGGTTCCTTATCTGGTTCTTGTCATTAAGTTTGTTAGATCATCCAAACATTACAAGGTACATATAACCTATCAATTTCCCCCTTTTTGGTGATGGCAAACTTATAATTGAAGTTCCCCCTACGAACCAGAATGACATACACATAACTTGTATTCCCCCTGAATCTGTTCCCCAGCTTGTTCCCCCTCAATTATTTTTTCCCCTTTTGGCATCATAAAAAGATCAGTAGCAAGCAATAAGCAAAAAGAAGTCTATCTTGGTTAACTCATGCCACATGTGTGCACACAATCATGACTAAAAACAGAGCAAAAGAGCAAGACATACACAACAAAAGGATGAAACTTCTATTAATTTTTGAAAATTAAGCAGGGAGCAGTTCCATTGTTGCCAACACATCCACAAAATAAAAACAGCAAAAACAGAAGTACCAGTCACAAACATCATCAGAACTAAAACAAAGGACAGACACTAGGATTTGATACTGGAAAGGGAACACGTTCTAGGGAGAACTGGAAGGGGAAGGCTTAGATGAAGACGCAAGGTTTTTAAGAAGAATGTCCATTCGAGCATTAGCTGACATCTTCTCATTGAGCAGTTTTTCCTTCAGGTCCTCAACCTGTTTCCTGAGATCGGCATTTTCTTTGGTCAGACGGGAAACTTTGCTGTGAGAGCTACAGGAACCAGGTGCCTCCTGAAGCTGACTTAGCTGACCCTCAAGAATGGAATTCCTTGCCTTCAGCTTCCTTATCTCATCAGTGGCACTGTTTTGGGCGTTGATCAACTGGGAGATGTAGAAGTGCTGCCAACTCCTCCAACCCTATCAATGCACTCGCATTCCTCGAGGGTAGTCTTGGATAAGGATTGCTTATGAGTACCTACTTTAGCTTTTCCCAAAGGGACTTTGAAGAACTCAAAAACCTTAGTGAGGAGGAACCCGTAAGGCAGCCCATGATTACCATCCTTAAACTCTGTCACCCTTTGCATGTGTTCTATCATGATGTCAGGCAGGTTGAGAGTTGTGTATCCATCCAGTGCTTCCATGAGAACCAGGTCTGCTCGAGATGTAATGGACCTTCTTTCGGCACGAGGGAGCAAAACATTGTTCACCAATTCAAACAGTAGTTGGTACACTAGAAGGAGGTCCTTCTTGTGTACTCGTTCCTCTTGCTGAACTGCCTTATCCTTCAAGATAGCATTTCTAAAGTTCGAAGAGCATGTGCCCTGAACAAAAAACAAACCCTCAGCAGGCACTCCCAAAATAGTTTCCAGCACAGCAGAGTCCATCACAAAATAAACACCATTCACCATCATACAAGTACGATCATCCTCAACTGTAAAAAGGTTGGCATAAAAACTGCGCACTTCGTCCTCAAAAACTGTGGGACTGTCACTCGTGAATAGATGTGTCCACTTTTGGAATTCACAGATTTCCACCAATTGGCGCATGCCAGCCATATCCAGAATATCAGGGGCAAATGTACGGCCCCACAACACCTTTTGATTTTTTAATTTTTCCTTGCCAGCATCCTGGTATCACCAACCTTGGCCTTTTTGGAGGAACCAGGTTCCTCACTGGCATCACCCTTCCTTTTTACTGATGTGCGAGCACTCTTTCCTTTCTCAGCAGATTTCCCAGACATCCTTTTCGCAGACACTTTTTCAACTAATTTTTCTGTCACTTGTTCCCCAGATTCCTCAACTACCTTTTCACAAGATTTTTCATCCTCAACCTTCTTCAAGTTTATTTCACTCACAAATGACTCCCTTTTGGACTTTGTAACAGTAAGTTTCTTTGAAGACTTATAAACCAAGGAACCAGGTTCCTCTTCTACCTCATCATCAACATCAACGACTAGTGCAGGAGGCACTACCGTCTTATTTACAACCTTTCCATCTTTCACCAATCTCCTCTTCTTCTTTTCCTTTTTGCTTTTCCTTAAAACTGACTCAAATTCTTCTTTCTTCTGCAACCTAGTGATAGGTCTCTTAGAAGTTGACTCTTGGGGAGTTTCGTGACTACTCCTAGCCCTGATGAAGCTCGCAAGAGCCATCTTGTCATAGTCATCTTACTCCCTTCGTTTTCCTCCTCAAACAGAGATCGCATCTCGGGAGGAACAATGGCCAATGGCTCAGCATAGAAATAAGGAGAGGGAGCAGGATCAGTACTGACCTGGGGTTCTTTAGAAGAACAAGGAGTTTCATACCAAGTTGGAGCATAGTGCTCCTTTTGTGTGGAGGGATCAGGTCCCTCAGAAAGTTCCCCAGTAGTACTGTCTGGTGCTAGATTTTTTGACAGGCACCAGTTCCCTTCCCTCGACCTCTGTACCATTATCTTCCCCCTAAAACTTAGACACACCCTTATAACCTCCAATCAGGCTCGCCTCAGCAGCGATTGAAAGCATATTTTCTATAGCTTCCCATTCTTGTAACTCCAAAGTAACTTCAGAAGGGATAAGAGGATCATTACCTGTAGGATCCAAGCCCGGGGCTACCATTGTCGATTCATCACTGGTATGACCCACACCTTGTTCTTTAGTAGAACTTTCTTCCATTGGTAGACTAGAAATTTCTTGATTTTCTTCTCCATCCACTGTGTCTTCGTCAACCATCTTTTCTGGCGAGGCAGAAGTAGAGGTCACAACCACAAATTTCCTGGGAGTCGATGTTTTGCGACTCCGATGAGAACCAGAACTCAACTAGGTTAGAGAGGAAGCAGAGGGTGGTTGTGACTCTAGCTTAGGGTTTGGACTAGTCGGAACAGGGAGTGTGGGCTCTATCACTAGTGTTTCAACGGATGAGGACACAATGGAGACGATGCTTGGAGTATTTTGTGTTTCCTGATTGTCAGACATGGTGGAGTGTAGTTAGTTGAGGAACAGAGTTTGAAGAAGGAAAAAGGGGAATTTTGGATTCGTGATATGAACAGTTCTGAAAGTGACTGTGAATGGATTTATTTGAGAGGAGTTAGAGACTGGTTGGGTATCAATTTTAGGTAGTCGGGTCGCTTCATAAAGGGTGAGACGCTTTGATTCAAGAAGCAAAAAGAAACTGACAATATAATGATGTGGCACTGTTTCAGCCGTTTAAAAAATTGTGCATGCGAGTACAGAGGAACTACTAACCTGTGTCAAAGGAACGAGGTTCCCTGACAGAGTTTGAAAATGTAAGCCTCATCCTTTGACCAACGTGCAATGCATTAGCTACTTGTCTGCTCTGTAATCTTCATGCGTGTCTACCTGTAACGGTATAGAGGTGAGTTAGACTGTGCCAGAAAATACCTTTTAGCTATTTTACCTGTACATTTCTTTCGTAGCCAATCATCGAGGAACCAGGTCCCTAGCTAGGTTTCATCTACCCTAGTGCCAGGCTATTCTTTTTGAAGTGTCTGCTCAGTGCTTTGGTGAAGATATCTAGAATTTGATCTTCTGTACTGCAAAACTTCAGGCAGACGAGCCTTTCTCAACATTGTTTCTGAAGAAGTGATGTCGCACATCAATATGCTTTGTTTTCTTATGTTGAACTGGATTTTTTGCCATGTTGAGAGCACTAGAGTTGTCACATCGTAAGGGCACACAATCAGAAAACACACCAAAATCTTCTAGCTACTTCTTGATCCACAACAATTGAGCACAGCAAGAGGCAGCTGCCATATACTCAGCTTCAGCAGTTGAAAGGGCCACTGAGTTTTGTTTTCTTGTGCCCCATGAGATTAGACACGAACCCAAAAAATGTTCCATACCAGAAGAGCTTTTCCTATCCACCAGATAACCAGCATAGTCAGCATCAACATACCCTATTAAGTCAAAGTTATCTCCTGAGGAATAGTAGAGAACCAGGTCCTGCGTTCCTTTGACAACAACAACCACAACAACCCAGTCTAATCCCACTAGTGGGGTCTGGGGAGGGTAGTGTGTACGCAGACCTTACCCCTACCCTGGGGTAGAGAGGCTGTTTCCAAATGACCCTCGGCATCCTTCCCTCCAAGAACTCCCCACCTTGCTCTTGGGGTGACTCGAACTCACAACCTCTTGGTTGGAAGTGGAGGGTGCTTACCATCAGAGCAACCCACCTTGTCCTTTGAGATACCCACCTTGTCCTGCGTTCCTTTGAGATACCTCAAAATTCTCTTTGCAGCCTTCAGATGAGACTCCTTTGGATTGGATTGGAACCTGGCATAGAGTCCCACATAGAAAACAATGTCTGGTCTACTTGCTGTGAGATACAGAAGTGACCCAATAATGCCTCTATACATAGTCTTATTTACAGGAGAACCAAGTGCATCCATATCCAGGCGAGTGGCAGTGGCAATATGTGTATCGATGATCTTTTAACTCTCCATGTCAAATCTCTTCAGAAGCTCTTTGATGTACTTTTGCTAACTTATCATTGTGCCTCGAGGAGTTTGCTTGACTTGTAGACCTAAGAAGAAATTCAATTCCCCTATCATGCTCATCTCGAACTCACTTCCCATGAGTTTTGCAAATTCCTCACACAATAAATCGTTTGTTGCTCTGAAAATGATGTCATCATCATAGACTTACACAATGAATAGGTTCCTTTCTCGTTTCTTCAGAAATAAGGTGTCATTTTTCCTCTTGTAAAGCCATTTTCTAGAAGAAATTTGGACAACATTTCATACCAAGCACGAAGAGCCTGCTTTAGCCCATATAGTGCCTCGTCAAGTTTGAAAACATGCTCAGGATGTTCATGATTCTAAAATCCATTATGTTTCTTAACAAAGACTTCTTCTTTTAGAAAGCCATTCAGAAATGCACTTTTGACATCCATTTGGAACAATTTGAATTCCATATGAGACGCAAAGGCAATGAGGATTCTGATTGCCTCCATTCGAGAAACTGGAGCAAATGTTTCATCATAGTCAATCCCTTCTTCCTGATTGTATCCTTGAACTACCAGCCTTGCCTTGTTTCTGGTTGTGTTTCCAAACTCATCAAGTTTGTTTCTGAATACTCACCCGGTTCCTATAACAGTTCTGTCAGTAGGTCGTGGAACGAGGTTCCATATATTGTTCCTCTCAAATTGATGGAGTTCTTCTTGCATAGCTGTAATCCAATCATCATTTTTTAATGCTTCCTTGATATTCCTGGGCTCAATTTGAGAGGGAAAAGCTAAGAATGCAAGCGCGTTTCTTGCCATTGATCTAGTTTGAATTCCTGAATCAAGAGGAGTGATCATATTATCCAGAGGATGTGAACTTTTGTGTTTCCAGTTAGACACCTGGACCTTCTTGTAGGATGGTCCAGGTATTTCTGAATGTGATTCTCTCTCTACATGTGGGGTCCCTTGAACTGCATCAGCAACTCTGTTTTTAGCTTCAGTTGTTGTGATTGTGAAACCGGGTTCCTCTATGTCAACTGGAGATTCAGCTGTGCCATTGTCGTCTGAATCCTTGACCTGACTCATCATATCGGCCTTTCCATTTGCCATGTCAATAACTTCACCAGGGACATTTGATAACTCTCAATCTTGATCAGCCTTTGTCGAAGATCTGAGAGACACTCAGCAAGTTGTACTTCAGGCCATTCACGTAATACACTTTTTCGATTGAGTGAGTGAGAGACTTTCCAATTCTTTCTACTCCAAGAATGTATCCTTTTTTGCCATTTCCCAGGATACACTCCCTCCTTGCAGGGCTTTGAGTGATAGGAAATCATTAGTGCTTCCAGTCATATGCTTCGAGCAGCCACTATCCATGTACCATCTTTGGCTGCTTCCTTTCACTGCTCCCAGCACACGAGAATCAAAGATTAGACTTAGGAACCCAAACAAGTTTGGGTCCCTTGTAATGAGGAAACATGTGAATAAGGGTTCTTTTTGTCCAAGCAGGCAATACATGTTTGTTATATGAGGGAGCAGGTTTTTCGCAATAGTTACTTTTCCAACAAAAACTTTGTTTTTCTGCTAGGACTGGAATTTGACTTCACATGTTTCCTTGAAATGTCCTGTCAGGACTCAAAACTCCCACCATAGGCGTCGTGATGACACTTAGTCTCTAAGACTAGGTAAGCCGATTACAATAACAATTCGAGCCATTTTTTGATTATATATAAACCAACAGTGGAAATAATTACAAATATACAACCTCCCAAGGCTGGTAATACTGAGTCACGAACTCTAACTGAATACATGAAATGATCTCAAGGATCGAATACTCAATACTGTTTGATTAATAATTAACATTACAATAAAATGAAAAAGACTTCAAGGGATTGCGACGACTAAGCAGCTCTACCTTGAATCCTCACGATCACACTTTAACTTTGTCCGAGTCCGATAGCTCCAATACCCGGATCTGCACAAAAATATGCAAAAGTGTAGTATGAGTACACCACGGTCGGTACCCAGTAAGTATCAAGACTAACCTCAGTAGAGTAGTGACGAGGTACAGTCGAGACACGCACTAGTCTAATAACATGTGTAATATAGTATACAAAAATAATAGAAAACAAATAACAATGATGGCAACAATAATCAACCAGTGATATACACAGCAGGGCGACAAGAACACCATAAATATTGCGCCAAAAATAATGAATACAAGTACAACCAATTAATCAAGTCCTTCCAATATAAATCTTTCGCCTATATGTTTTTCAAATAGAAATTTTCAGGATATAATACTTTCAAATAAATCTCTTTCAAATCTCTTTCCTTCAAATAAATATCTTTCAAATAAATCTCTTTCGAATAAAAGTCACCTAGTGACATAGCATTTCAAAATCATAAAATACGGGTCTCAGCCCACTTTCATATTTTCACGGCACCTCGTGCCAATTTCTCTATCACAACCGCACGGACAACTCATGTGCCAAATATCATCATCATTTAACCACGTCACCTCGTGCCCACATTTCATATCACAACTGCACGGACAATTCACGTGCCAATATCATCATTTTTTTACTCACGACACTTCGTGTCCACATTTCATATCACAACTGCACGGACAGTTCACGCGTCAATATCATCATTATTTACTCACGGTACCCCGTGCCCACATTATATTTCATAATCAGCTTGGCAATAACCACAGACTCCCAATTTCAACATAGATCATGCTATTATTAATTTACCAACAACAAGACAAAATTGCACAAGGTATAAAAATAAATACAAGAAAAACCACAACATAACATGAAAATTACCAACGCAATAACCTCACATCATCACATATAATCCCTGACAATAGCCACCCTTATCTCTCCTATAATAGCCTCCCTTATCCCTCTGCCCTGGCAATAACAATAGCCGCCCTTATCGCTCCTATAGCCACCCTTATCGCTCCTATAATAGCCTCCCTTATCGCTCCGTTTAATAGCCTTCCTTATCACTTCGCCCAGATAATATCCCAACACACATAACAACAGTGAAATGCCACCCATATGCCCGCATAATGTCAACAATGGGATACCACCCTTATACGCCGCATAACAGTAACACAAATCATACAACAATTCACAAAGAAAATTATCACAACAGCAAATCATCATCAACTCGTATTTAACAATTTTCCGTAGGGCACAACCATTCCAAAGGTACAATAAAGTCAATTAATTTCACAACAGATAGTCCACGGCTCAACACAATGTATATAAATTCTCAAAAACAACCTCAAGGATGGGAAAATAACTCATCATAGGATAACACCTTCTTTAATCCAAATTTTAGATAAATAAATAAACACCTCAATTTAAAATTATTTAATTAATTATAATGTGCACAACATCTTAACAAAATATTCCGGAGTGAATAACTCAACCGAATAATATTTCACAATTTGGCACTTTGCCTCAATATGATTCATGACCTTTATAGTTCAATACCAAGTTTTTCAACAATATGAACTGAAAAGTAATTCATCAAGGAACAACACCTCTTTTAAATCACAACATCATAAAATAATAGATTTATTCATCTTATAAACTAAATTTCCCATTTAAATTATCTGTGGATAAAATCAATAATGAAAGCACTTTCCATAAAAATGGCAACTCAAAAAAACACAGAGTTCACATAAAAGTCAAATGGCAATCACACCAAATTACCATTTAAAATACAAACTCAACAAACAGGGAATGAGGCATGATAAATTAAGGATTTACTAAGTTCCACAAAGTTTCCAATTTAATACATAAGGGAGTCTTCGAATTTTAACCGATATAATTTGCACATATAAACCAAGTACGTACTCGTCAACTCGCGTACATAGTTTTTAATTACACAATTTTCACATAAGACTCAATGCCTAAGGGGTAATTCCCCCACTCAAGGTTAAGCAAGATACGTACCTTTTTTACGTTAGGCAGATATTCCAAAATAGCTTTCTCACGTGAATTGACCTCCGGACGGCTTCAATCTCTCTTAAGCCTTCCTTACATTACTACGAGGTTCCGGAAATCCTAGAAACTTCAATCTATCTGGAAACATAACAAAAGTGAACCATAATTAGGAATATATTCATGGTTTCTGCTCATTCGAGCATTTTATCAAACACTAGGTGTACAAATTTGGTTACAATGTTCTTCTACAAGATTTCCTTCATTCCACAACTAAATATTTACCCATTTGAACTCAATAATCTTTTCACAAACCTTATTGGTACGTGTATGTATAAATAATACTCTTACACCCAAGAATTATACTCCCAATCACCCATCTTTACCCAAAAATGGCATTCTCAAGACCCACCCTTAGGGTTCATGCAATATCCCATTATAACTTCAAATAAAACTCATAAACATGCTACCCATACTCCAATATGACATATATATGAAGCTCAAGTGAAGCGATTACCCCTTGGTGGAAGAATCTCACTTTTCCTCTTTTTGGTGTTCTTGAAGATTCAACCCATTTCCTATGAATTTTATCCATGATGTTATATAATCATCCTTGTGCCAAAACAACTTACCTTGAAGTGTATCCATGGAGGAAGAGCTCCTCCTCTCTAGAAATAAATTCCAAGTTGAAGAACTAATGTTTTCTCTCTCTAAACCCCTTGTTTCAGCTCCTTTAAAATATCCCTTGAAGCTGCGTAGCCTCCTGCGTAGGCTACACACAAAGTCTACGCAGGGTATACTTTTATCCCCCTTCAGTTGGAAGCTGCTGGATTTGCCTACGCAATGGTGCGTAGCCTGCGCTGCTATACACTACTATGTTGCGTAGGCTACGCAAGGTTCGCGTAGCTGTTCTGCCACCCTTTAGTGAAAAGGTGATAACTTCTTGTAGGAATCTCCAAATGACAAAAGGTTTGAATCATTAGAAACTAGACAAATAGACCTTTCGCTTGATAGGTTATAAACCTTATAACTCTTCATATCTTGAGAGTTATGCTCGTTTGGATTTAGGTCTTGTGCGAACTCACTTGAAACTTTACCCCATCGTATGATTTCCAACTTGACTTAGACTTGGGGCTCTTTTTAGACCACACATCACTTATAATATACCTCGTACACTTATTACCATATCCAATTGGTATCTATCATATTAATAGTCCCCGTCTACACACAAAGTAATATAATTAGCACACATCAACTTTCTAATTTTGCCAAAATGCACTGAATTGTTCTACGGACTTCCAATTCCGGGCTTACGCCTACGTCCAAAATCACCATACGAAGCTATTGGAATAATCAAAACTCTATTCCGGGGTCAGTTTCTCAAAAGTCAACTCTCCGGTCAACTCTTTTCTTTTAAGCTTCTTAAATAAGAATTGTTCTTTCAATTTGATCCTAAATCATATGAAAATCAAACTCGACCACACACGCAAGTCATAATACACATCACAAAGTTGCTTGGGAACTTAAGTCGTTGAACGTGATGCTAATGCACAAAACGACAAGTCGGGTCATTACACTTTAGACTCCAAGGTATGTCTCTAAACCTCCAACCTCGCGTTAACTCTGCTACGCGTCTCGTCAATCAACACTATATCATCGGCAAATAGCAGGCACCAAGGCACCTCCCCTTGGATGAGACGCGACAGTACATCCATCGCCAAGGAAAATAAAAATGGGCTAAGAGCAGATCACTGGTGCAACCCCATCACCACAGGGAAATGCTCCGAGTCACCATCCACAGTCCTCACTCGAGTCTTAGCATTCTTTTAAGGAAATTAAGGAAATCAAATCAAATTAAAGAAAAGTATTCTTTTATAACAAATCAGGATCATACCTGTAATGACACCATCTGGTGTAGTGGCCTCAGTCACACCGTAGCAATTATATCAACGGGCTGGGCCTCCCCCTCTAGGGCGCCCTCTACCCGCCTGTCCTCCACCCCTAACTAACTGTGCATGTGGGGTAGTAACTGGAATAGAGCATGTAGTCTGAGTATTCTCATGAAATTTGCCTCTCCCAAGTCTGGGACAATCTCTTATGATGTGCCTAGTATCACCACACTGATAACAACTCCTCTGTGGGTTCGGCTGCTCATACTAAGTCTGAGCCAGATAACTGGAATAACCATTATAGGAACCATGTGTCGGCGGTGCATTTAAAGAACTTACTGGAGTACTCCGAGTATTCTGAAAGTGTTTCCATGACCCTGCTCATACTGAAATGTAGAATTATTAAGGTCGTGGGAATACCGCAAGTCCTAACATCATCCCATATAAATCTCAGCTCTTAATCATATACAAGTTTTGGAGAACCTTTCAATACCACATATATACATCTCAGGCCAAAACTGATATAACACATGACCCCGCAATCTGATTGTTGATAGTGGACTCCCCTCACTTGGTACGAAGCCATAGGACATAGTCCGATGATGCACAATACTAACCTTCACCGCTCGTACATCACCGGTCATAAGACACATCAAGCCATTTATTGGGCGCATGTCATCCTCGTGACAGTCAAAATTGCTTCCTCGAGTGCCTTGACTACTAGTATGTACCTTTCACTAAATGGAAATCCCATACGAACTACATAATCTCTAATACCACCAACTATCTTCAGATCTACATCCACCTCGTGACCCTACCACGATTGTGATGATTAGGCAATTAATTAAACCTTCTTAAGATCATACTTATCAACCAGATGTCAGAACCTGCTGTACCCCCATGTGCACAACTGGATGATCTCTCAATACTTCTACATCCTCATCTGGACGACACGTTGTAACAATGGTTAGATAACCCTTGCTCCCTTATAACCCCTCTGTAGTATCACGAACCGTTGGCACATAGTTGATACCGAATGCGCAATTTCATACACGAGTGGATGCAAAAGAACACAAGATATATTCTTCAAGGTGAATAAATATCGCACGATAAGGGATGAAAGAAGTGAAATTTTTTCCTACTAACTCTATAGCCTCTCGAAGATAACTACATACGTCTCCGTACCGATCTGCAAGACTCTACTAAACTCGTTCGTGACTCGTAGAACCTATGAACCTAGGACTCTGATACTAACTTGTCATGACCCAAAATCCCACCATAGGTGTCGTGATGACACTTAGTCTCTAAGACTAGGTAAGCCGATTACAATAACAATTCGAGCCATTTTTTTTATTATATATAAACCAACAGTGGAAATAATTACAAATATAACAACCTCCAAGGCTGGTAATACTGAGTCACGAACTCTAAATGAATACATGAAATGATCTCAAGGATCGAATACTCAATACTGTTTGATTAATAATTAACATTACAATAAAATGAAAAAGACTTCAAGGGATTGCGACGACTAAGCAGCTCTACCTTGAATCCTTACGATCACACTTTAACTTTGTCCGAGTCCGATAGCTCCAATACCCGGATCTGCAAAACAATGTACAGAAGTGTAGTATGAGTACACCACGGTCGGTACCCAGTAAGTATCAAGACTAACCTAAGTGGAGTAGTGACGAGGTACAGTCGAGACACTCACTAGTCTAATAACCTGTGCAATATAGTATACAAAAATAATAGAAAATAAATAACAATGATGGCAACAATAATCAACCAGTGATATACACAGCAGGGCGACAAGAACACCATAAATATTGCGCTACAAATAATGAATACAAGTACAACCAATTAATCAAGTCCTTCCAATATAAATCTTTCACCTATATGTTTTTCAAATAGAAATCTTCAGGATATAATACTTTCAAATAAATCTCTTTCAAATCTCTTTCCTTCATATAAATATCTTTCAAATAAATCTCTTTCGAATAAAAGTCACCTAGTGACACAACATTTCAAAATCATAAAATACGGGTCTCAGCCCACTTTCATATCTCCACGGCATCTCGTGGCAATTTCTCTATCACAACCGCACGGATGACTCATGTGCCAAATATCATCATCATTTAACTACGGCACCTCGTGCCCACATTTCATATAACAACTGCACGGACAATTCACGTGCCAATATCATTATTTTTTTTACTCACGACACTTCGTGCCCACATTTTATATCACAACTGCACGGACAGTTCATGCGCCAATATCATCATTAATTACTCACGGCACCCCGTGCCCACATTTTATTTCATAATCAGCCTGGCAATAACCACAGGCTCCCAATTTCAACATAGATCAGGCTATTATTAATTTACCAACAACAAGACAAATTGCACAAGGTATAAAAATAAACACAAGGAAAAGCACAACATCACATGAAAATTACCAACGCAATAACCCCACATCATCACATATAATCCCTGACAATAGCCACCTTTATCTTTCCTATAATAGCCTCCCTTATCCCTCTACCCTGGCAATAACAATTGCCACCCTTATCGCTCTTATATCCACCCTTATCGCTCCGTTTAACAGCCTCCCTTATCACTTCGCCCAGACAATATCCCAACACACATAACAATAGTGAAATGCCACTCTTATGCCCGCATAACGTCAACAATGGGATGCTACCCTTATACGCCGCATAACAGTAACCTAAATCACACAATAATTCACACAGAATATTATCTCAACAACACATCATCATCAACTCGTATTTACAAATTTCTCAATAGGCCACAACCATTCCAAAGGTACAATAAAGTCAATTAATTTCACAACAGATAGTCCACGGCTCAACACAATGTATATAAAATCTCAAAAACAACCACAAGGATGGGAAAATAACTCATCAGGGGACAACGCCTTCTTTAATCCAAATTTTAGATAAATATGTAAACGCCTCAATTTAAACTTATTTAATTAATTATAATGTGCACAACATCTTAACAAAATATTCGGGAGTGAATAACTCAACCGAATAATATTTCACAATTTGGCACTTTGCCTCAATATGATTCACGACCTTTATAATTCAATACCAAGTTTTTCAACAACATGAACTGAAAAGAAATTCATCAAGGAACAACACCTCTTATAAATCACAACATCATAAAATAATAGATTTATTCATCTTATTAACTAAATTTTCCATTTAAATTATATGTAGATAAAATCAATAATGAAAGTACTTTCCATAAAAATGGCAACTCAAACAAACACAGAGTTCACATAAAAGTCAAATGGAAATCACACCAAATTATCATATAAAATACAAACTCAACAAACAAGGAATGAGGCATGACAAATTAAAGTTTTACTAAGTTCCAACAATTTTTCAATTTAATACATAATGGAGTCTACGAATTTCAACTGATATAATTTGCACATATAAACCAAGTACGTACTCGTCACCTCGCGCACATGGTTTTCAATTACACAATTTACACATAAGACTCAATGCCTAAGGGGTAATTCCCCCACTCAAGGTTAAGCAAGATACATACCTTTTTTACGTTAGGCAGACATTCCAAAATAGCTTTCTCACGTGAATTGACCTCCGGACGGCTTCAATCTATCTTAAGCCTTCCTTACATTATTACGAGGTTCCGGAAATCCTAGAAACTTCAATCTATCTGGAAACATAACAAAAGTAAACCATAATTAGGAAAATATTCATGGTTTCTGCTCATTTGAGCATTTTATCAAACACTAGGTGTGCAAATTTGGTTACAATGTTCTTCTACAAGATTTCCTTCATTCCACAACTCAATCTTTACCCATTTGAACTCAATAATCTTTCCACAAACCTTATTGGTACGTGTATGTATAAATAATACTCTTACACTCAAGAATCATACTTCTAATCACCCATCTTTACCCAAAAATGGCATTCTCAAGACCCACCCTTAGGGTTCATGCAATATCCCATTATAACTTCAAATAAAACTCATAAACATGCTACCCATACTCCAATATGACATATATATGAAGCTCAAGTGAAGAGATTACCCCTTGGTGGAAGAATCTCACTTTTCCTCTTTTTGGTGTTCTTGAAGATTCAACCCATTTCCTATGGATTTTATCCATGATAATATTAGTGTTATCACTAAATGATGTTATATAATCATCCTTGTGCCAAAACAACTTACCTTGAAGTGTATCCATGGAGGAAGAGCTCCTCCTCTCTAGAAATAAATTCCAAGTTGAAGAACTAATGTTTTCTCTCTCTAAACCCCTTGTTTCAGCCCCTTTAAAATATCCCTTGAAGCTGCGTAGCCTCCTGCGTAGGCTACACACAAAGTCTACGCAGGGTATACTTCTATCCCCCTTCAGTTGGAAGCTGCTGGATTTGCCTACGCAATGGTGCGTAGCCTGCGCTGCTATACGCTACTATGTTGCGTAGGCTACGCAAGGCTCGCATAGCTGTTCTGCCACGCCTTAGTGAAAAGGTCATAACTTCTTGTAAAAATATCCAAATGACAAAAGGTTTGAATCATTAGAAACTAAACACATAGACCTTTCGTTTGATAGTTTATACACCATATAACGCTTAATATCTTGAGAGTTATGCTTGTTTGAATTTAGGTCTTATGCGAACTCACTTGAAACTTTACCCCATCGTATAATTTCCAACTTGACTTAGCCTTGGGGCTATTTTTAGACCACACATCACTTATAATATACCTCGTACACTTATTATCATATCCAATTGATATCCATCATATTAATAGTCCTCGTCTGCACACAAAATAATATAATTAGCATACATCAACTTTCTAATTTCGCCAAAATGCGCTGAATTGTTCTACGGACTTCCAACTCCATTTCCGGGCATACGCCTAAGTTCGAAATCACCATACGAAGCTATGGAAATAATCAAAACTCTATTCTGGGGTCGTTTTCTTAAAAGTCAACTCTCCGGTCAACTCTTTTCTTTTAAGATTCTTAAATAAGAATTGTTCTTCCAATTTTATCCCGAATCATTCGAAAATCAAACTCGACCACACACTCAAGTCATAATACACATCACAAAGCTGCTTGGGACCTTAAGTCACTGAACGAGATGCTAATTAA
The DNA here is from genome assembly GCA_000715115.1 of Nicotiana otophora. Classification (NCBI taxonomy): domain Eukaryota; kingdom Viridiplantae; phylum Streptophyta; class Magnoliopsida; order Solanales; family Solanaceae; genus Nicotiana; species Nicotiana otophora. The sequence continues at coordinate 27,558 of AWOL01S0034577.1, read as the reverse complement.
CAAAACGACAAGTCGAGTCGTTACATTCTCCCCCTCGTAAACATACATTCGTCCTCGAACGTGCCAAAAATTATTCTGAGGACATTAAATTACTGAGTGTATTCTTACATATATACTCGCTGGTGATTCTACGCCACTGCATATTTAACATGGTCCGACAACACCATCTCAGTTGCGATTATCTCTTTTATCAACATTTAAAAATTTTAAAATTAATTTCTTACACTCCAACATTTTCAAAAGGCCTCATTTTCACATCAACATACGTTATTAGTTTCAACCGGCTGTAGCAACTCGTGCCTACGCACACGTCATACGTATGCCCATAATCACACCTCTGGGCATAATAGTTGTTCATAATTAATTCCAGCATCCTCAATTAACCTCATATTAATCAAACCCTCGTTTCAAATATTTGCAATACTGACAGCAATTTACCCTAATTAACGAGTCACATTTAACGCCACCTGGGCACTTATATCGTGGGGCTAAAACTTCCATATTTACAACACAATTATGTATAAATATGTACATAATCACGTAAAAGAATTAACAATTAAGTCCAACAGGTATGACTCCCTATTAGTACTCTAGTTCAAATTTAATTTCACAAAGGGAGAATTTAAACTCATAAATTTTTCACCACAAAGACCTCATCCTTATATAACTTCCACCGCAGCTTGGAGCCCAGTTTAAATATTTCACATCATATAAAAGTGTGAGGATCTCGTACTCAACTCTGAATCACAAGTATTTTGCACATTGTGCCAACTGAAAATTTTCCATTTCCTTTCTTTCTTCTTTTTAATAAATTTCGTAAATAATTTTCACAACACATAATGAAACCCCATACCAATAGGGCATGTAATTCATAAAATTGAACTCAATTATTCCGAAATCACATCAAAACCCACTGTAGTGAGTAATAAAAATTACTTTTGGACTTATAGCCCTCAATGGTGTACAAAAATAAAAATGATAGACACGGGCTAACATCATCAAATCTCCCAACAGGGATAAACATATAAGTGGGTCACAAAGTTACGAAGCTCGCCCATAAGCGGAGCATAATAGGAGGACTCGCCTCAATATTCAGAACCAAATCAAATTACGGAAAAGTATTCTTTTATAACAAATCAGGATCATACCTGTAATGACACCATCTGCTGTAGTGGCCTCAGCCACACCATAGCAATTATATCAACGGGCTGGGCCTACCCCTCTAGGGCGCCCTCTACCCGCCTGTCCTCCGCCCCTAACTGACTGTGCATGTCGGGTAGTAACTGGAATAGAGCCTGTAGTCTGAGTATTCTCATGAAATCCGCCTCTCCCAAGTCCGGGACAATCTCTCATGATGTGCCTAGTATCACCACACTGAGAACAACCCCTCTGAGGGTTCGACTGCTCATACTAAGTCTATGCCAGATAACTGGAATAACCATTATAGGAACCCTGTGTCGGTGGTGCATTAAAAGAACTTAGTGGAGCACTCCGAGTATTCTGAAATTGTTTCCATGACCCTGCTCATACTGAAATGTAGAATTATTAAGGATGCGGGAATACCGCAAGTCCTAACATCATCCCATATAAATCTCAGCTCTTAATCATATATAAGTTTTGGAGAACCTTTCAATACCACATATATACATCTCAGGCCAAAACTGATATAACACATGACCCCTCAATTTGATTGTTGATAGTGGACTCCCCTCACTTGGCGCGAAGCCATAGGACACAGTCTGGTGATACACAATACTAACCTTCACCGCTCGTACGTCACCAATCATAAGACACATCAAGCCTTTTATTGGGTGCATGTCATCCTCGTGACAGTCAAAATTGCTTCCTCGAGTGCCTTGACAACTAGTATGTACCTTTCACTAAATGGAAATCCCATACGAACTACATAATCTCTAATACCACCAGCTATCTTCAGATCTATATCCACCTCACGACCCTACAACGATGGTGACGATTAGGCAATTAATTAAACCTTCTTAAGATCATACTTATCAACCAGATGTCAGAACCTGTTGCACCCCCATGTGCACAACTGGATGATCTCTCAATACTTCCGCATCCTCATCTGGACGACACGTTGTAACAATGGTTGAGCAACCCTTGCTCCCTTATAACCCCTCTGTAGTATCACGAACGGTTGGCACATAGTTGATATCGATTGCGTAATTTCATACACGAGTGGATGCAAAAGAACATAAGATATATGCTTCAAGATGAATAAATACCGCACGATAAGGAATGAAAAAAGTGAATAGTTTTCCTACTAGCTCTGTAGCCTCTCCAAGATAAGTACAGACGTCTCCGTACCGATCCGCAAGACTCTACTAAACTCGTTCGTGACTCATAGAGCCTATGAACCTAGGGCTCTGATACCAACTTGTCATGACCCAAAATCCCACCATAGGCGTCGTGATGGCACTTAGTCTCTAAGACTAGGTAAACCGATTACAATAACAATTCAAGCCATTTGTTTTATATATATAAACCAACAGTGAAAATAATTACAAATATAACAACCTCCCAAGACTGGTAATACTGAGTCACGAACTCTAACTAAATACATGAAATGATCTCAAGGATCGAATACTCAATACTATTTGATTAATAATTAACAGTACAATAAAATGAAAAGACTTCAAGGGACTGCGACGACTAAGCAGCTCTACCTTGAATCCTTGCGATCACACTTTAACTCTGTCCGAGTCCGATAGCTCCAATACCTGGCTCTGTACAAAAATGTGCAGAATTGTAGTATGAGTACATCACGGTCGGTACCCAGTAAGTATCAAGACTAACCTCAGTGGAGTAGTAATTAGGTACAGTCGAGACACTCACTAGTCTAATAACCTGTGCAATATAGTATACAAATATAATAGAAAATAAATAACAATGATGGCAACAATAATCAACCAGTGATATACACAGCAGGGCGACAAAAATACCATATATATATATTTGCCACAAATAATGAATACAAGTACAACCAATTAATCAAGTCCTTCCAATATAAATCTTTCGCCTATATGTTTTTCAAATAGAAATCTTCAGGATATAGTACTTTCAAATAAATCTCTTTCAAATCTCTTTCCTTCAAATAAATATCTTTCAAATAAATCTCTTTCGAATAAAAGTCACCCAGTGACACACCATTCCAAATCATAAAATACGGGTCTCAACACACTTTCATATTTTCACGGCACCTCATGCTAATTTCTCTATCACAACCGCACAGACAACTCACGTGCCAAATATCATCATCATCATTTAACAACGGCACCTCGTGCCCACATTTCATATCACAACTGCACGGACAATTCACGTGCCAAAATCATCATTTTTTTTACTCACGACACTTCATGCCCACATTTCATATCACAATTGAACGGACAGTTCACGTGCCAATATCATCATTATTTACTCATGGTACCTCGTGCTCATATTTTATTTCATAATCAGCCTGGCAATAACCACATGCTCCCAATTTCAACATAGATGAGACTATTATCAATTTACCAACAACAAGACAAATTGTACAAAGTATAAAAATAAACACAAATAAAATCACAACATCACATGAAAATTACCAACGCAATAACCCCACATCATCACATACCATCCCTGACAATAGCCACCCTTATCTCTCCTATAATAGCCTCCCTTATCCCTCCGCCTTGGCAATATCAGTAGCCACCCTTATCGCTCTTATAGCCACCCTTATCGCTCCTATAATAGCCTCCCTTATCCCTCCGCCTTGGCAATATCAGTAGCCACCCTTATCGCTCTTATAGCCACCCTTATCGCTCCTATAATAGCCTCCCTTATCCCTCCGCCTTGGCAATATCAGTAGCCACCCTTATCGCTCTTATAGCCACCCTTATCGCTCCTATAATAGCCTCCCTTATCCCTCCGCCTTGGCAATATCAGTAGCCACCCTTATCGCTCTTATAGCCACCCTTATCGCTCCTATAATAGCCTCCCTTATCGCTCCGTTTAATAGCCTCCCTTAATACTTCGCCCAGACAATATCCCAACACACATAACAACAGTGAAATGCCACCCTTATTCCCGCATAATGTCAACAATGTTAACAGTAACCCAAATCACACAACAATTCACACAGAATATTTTCACAACAGCACATCATCATCAACTCGTATTTACAAATTTCTCGTAGGCCACAACCATTCCAAAGGTACAATAAAGTCAATTAATTTTACAACAGATAGTCCACGGCTCAACACAATGTATATAAAATCTCAAAAACAACCACACGGATGGGAAAATAACTCATCATGGGACAACACCTTCTTTAATCCTAATTTCAGATAAATATATAAATGCCTCAATTTAAACTTATTTAAATAATTTTAATATGCACAACATCTTAACAAAATGTTCGGGAGTGAATAACTCAACCGAATAATATTTCACAATTTGGCACTTTTCCTCAATATGATTCACGACCTTTATAATTCAATACCATATTTTTCAACAACATGAACTGAAAAGTAATTCATCAAGGAACAACACCTCTTTTAAATCACAATATCATAAAATAATAGATTTATTCATCTTATTAACTAAATTTCCCATTTAAATTATCTGTAGATAAAATCAATAATAAAAGTACTTTCCATAAAAATGGCAACACAAACAAACACAGAGTTCACATAAAAGTCAAATGGCAATCATACCAAATTATAATATAAATTACAAACTCAACAAACAAGGAATGAGGCATGATAAATTAAGGATTTACTAAGTTCCAATAATTTTTTAATTTAATACATAATGGAGTCTACGAATTTCAACCGATATAATTTGCACATATAAACGAAATACCTACTCGTCACCTCACGTACATGATTTTCAATTACACAATTTTCACATAAGACTCAATGCCTAAGGGGTAATTCCACCACTCAAGGTTAGGCAAGATACTTACCTTTTTAAAGTTAGGGAGATATTCCAAAATAGCTTTCTTACGTGAATTGACCTCCGGACGGCTCCAATCTCTCTTGAGCCTTCCTTACATTACTACGAGGTTCTGGAAATCCTAAAAACTTCAATCTATCTAGAAACATAACAAAAGTGAACCATAATTAGGAAAATATTCATGGTTTCTGCTCATTTGAGTATTTTATCAAACACTAGGTGTGCAAATTTGGTTACAAGGTTCTTCTACAAGATTTCCACAAACCTTATTGGTACGTGTATGTATAAATAATACTCTTACACCCAAGAATCATACTCCTAATCATCCATCTTTACCCAAAAATGGCATTCTCAAGACCCACTCTTAGGGTTTATGCAATATCCCATTATAACTTCAAATAAAACTCATAAACATGCTACCTATACTCCAATATGACATATATATAAAGCTCAAGTGAATGGATTACCTCTTGGTGGAAGAATTTCACTTTTCCTCTTTTTGGTGTTCTTGAAGATTCAATCAATTTTCTATGGATTTGATCCATAATAATATTAGTGTTATCACTAAATGATGTTATATAATCATCCTTGTGCCAAAATAACTTATCTTGAAGTGTATCCATGGAGGAAGAGCTCCTCCTTCTCTCTAGAAATAAATTCCAAGTTGAATAACTAATGTTTTCTCTCTTTAAACCCCTTGTTTCAGCCCCTTTAAAATGTCCCTTGAAGCTGCGTAGGCTACGCACAAAGGCTATGCAGGGTATACTTCTATCCCCCTTCAGTTGGAAGCTGCTAGATTTGCCTACGCAATGGTGCGTAGGCTACGCTGCTATGCTGCGTAGGCTACGCTACTATGTTGCATAGGCTACGCAAGGCTCGCGTAGCTGTTCTGCCACCCTTTAGTGAAAAGGTCATAACTTCTCGTAGGAATCTCCAACTGACAAACGGTTTGAATCATTAGAAACTATACACATAGACCTTTCGTTTGATAGGTTATACACCATATAAATTTTCATATCTTGAGAGTTATGCTCATTTGAATTTAGGTCTTATGCGAACTCACTTGAAACTTTACCCCATCGTATAATTTCCAACTTGACTTAGCCTAGGGGCTCTTCTTAGACCACACATCACTTATAATATACCTAGTACACTTATTATCATATCCAATTGATATCCATCATATTAATAGTCCTCGTCTGCATACAAAATAATATAATTAGCACACATCAACTTTCTAATTTCTCCAAAATGCGCTGAATTGTTCTACGGACTTCCAACTCCAATTCCGGGCATACGCCTAAGTTCTAAATCACCATACGAAGTTATTAGAATAATCAAAACTCTATTCCGGGGTCATTTTCTCAAAAGTCAACTCTCCGATCAACTCTTTTCTTTTAAGCTTCTTAAATAAGAATTGTCTTCCAATATGATACTGAATCATCCAAAAATTAAACTCGACCACGCACGCAAGTCATAATACACATCACAAATCTTCTTGGGACCTTAAGTCGTTGAACGAGATGCTAATTCATAAAACGACAATTCGGGTTGTTACATGTCCAGTGTTACCTCAGTGAGTGCAGAGCTAGTTATGAGGAATAGTAACGTACTTGCTGTGTGGGTTGTAAGGGGTTATTTCTTTTTGGAACCCGATTCCCTGCTTGTTCCCCCACTGTTCGTATACATAGCAATGATTGCATCAGAGGACCAGGTCCACATAAGAGATTTTTCTAGGTCACTTTTCACCCTGCCTAGATCTTCCTGAAGTTGTCTGTTTTTCTCAAGCTCAGCACACATACTAGATTTCACTGATTTTAGCTCATTTTCAAGCCTAAGGTATGCCTCACTTACAACTTCCTTTCCCTTTTGAGTGTTCATAGGCCTGCTTTCCCTTCTGAGTTCCTCAATTATTTCCTTTAGTTCTATAACTACTACCAATATGTCATCTCTCTCATGCTCTATGTTTGCACTTCTCTCAGTCAAAATATCCTTTTCCCTTTTTAAACTTTCAATGGTCTCTCTTAGATCAACCGTAACCACTACTAGATCATCTCTCTCGTGTTCTATTTCTCCTAGTTCCGTGGTTAGTGCATTTTTATCATTAGTGAGACTGTGATAAGCATCAATTAAAACATTAGCCAAAGATATAAGCTTCTTTTGAGAATAGGATTTTAGATTTCTTTGAACATCCAGAAAGTTTACCTCATCTTCATCATCATTTTCCTCATCCTCATCTGATTAGCCATTAGAGCAAATATGAAATCATATTCAGTTGCTTCACTTTCTACTGCCATCATGGAGCTGTCACCTTGATCATCATCATCTCCAGATTCGCTGGAGGAGTCTTTCCATGTAGCAAGAGATTGTTTCACAATATTATCAGCTATATCTTTTCTCTTGAACTTTTTGTCAGGAACCTGGTTCCTTTTGACTGCTTTATCTGTGTTGTATTTGTACTGATCTTGCTTAAGGAGGGGGCAATCCTTGATGAAATGTCCTGGTTTTCCACATTTATGACATAGGTCATGGCCTCTTGGCTTGCTAGAGCTGCCCCTTTTTGGAATACCTCCATTTTTGCAAATCATTTTCTGAAATCTCTTTGTCAGGTAAGCCATGTCGGCATCCTCATCACTTGAGTCATTTTTGTCTGTCTTGAGGACCAGGTTCTTCTCCCTTTTGGGCTCTCTTCTCTCATTGTCCTTCTTCTTCTTCTTCTTCTTCATTTCATAAGTTTTCAGATTACCAATGAGTTCATCAATGGTCAGCTTCTTCAAATCTTTTGCCTTTGTGATGGCGTTTACCTTGCTTTCCCAGGAACCAGGTAATACACTTAGTATTTCCCTGACAAGTTTGTTTCTGGTTCCCAGAGAGTGAAGCTCATTGATGATAGAAGTGAACCGAGTATGCATGTCCTGGATGGATTCATCATCTTTCATTCTGAAAAGCTCATATTCTGTGGTAAGAATGTCAATATTTGATTGCTTAACTTGTGTTGTTCCCTCATGGGCTATTTGGAGAGCCTCCCAGATCTCCTTAGAAAATTGGCATGCTGAGATCCTGTTGTATTCATCAGGACCGATACCACAGACAAGAATTTTATTTGCACGAAAGTTCTTTTCTATGGCCTTGCGGTCAGCATCATTAAACTCCTTTCTTGTTTTGGGGATTGTTACAACTGGGTCGCCACTGGTTTTTGTGGGGACGAAGGGTCCATCGCAGATGACGTCCCAGAGCTCTGAGTCTTCAGCCATGATAAAATCGTGCATCCTAGTCTTTCACCATCCATAGTATTGGCCATTGAATCTTGGTGGCCTCTAGGTAGATTGGCCTTCTTCGAAGTTTGGTGGAGCAGCCATGAGGATCCTTTCTAGGTGTTAGCCTGATAGAAAAAACCTGCTCTGATACCAATTGATAGAAACTAAGGGTCCACCAAACTATGTAGAGAACCAGGTTCTCTATAAGTTCCCACAGAACGTACGCACACAACAGTAAGTAAATGACACAATAAAATTTTACGTGAAAAACTCCCAGCTCACGGGATTAAAAATCACGACCTACCCTTTTAGGATTTTAACTTCACTACTGAGCAAACTTTAAATTACAACCTATTATAACCTAGGAATTAACCTCTTAATCTCTCACTAACTTGTAACAACTCTATTATAAGCCACTTTGTAATAACTCTATTACAAAAACTTACAACTCGACTAACTCTAGCCAAGACACAAACACAATGCTTATGATTTTATAAAGATTTCCTACATAATGCTTCTAACTAAGCTAAGTAGGACTTACAAGTAAAGTGCTTTAACAAAGGTGCAACACAACTAAGGACATGTAATGACTCAATACACGAAACTGGTCCTTTGTTATGTTATTCTTTGTTCTTGATGCCTTTGAGAATCACTTGCAAGATTTACACAGACTTGAGAGAGTGCTTGATCGGTTCTTGAATGTGCAAGTGTTTTGTTTTACCTTTGCTTGATGTAAATAACTCATTTATGACATCACTTGAATGATGTAAGCAAGTTAGGTAAAGGGCATTCCCCATAAAGTTGACTGATGCACTGTTTTTGCATTGTTGTGTGTGCAAGCAGCAACTTTACAGCTGTAGGGAGTTGACTGGGTACGGTCACCAGGGGAACTGATGTCTATTTATTCCCCTTGTTGTTTCTTTGTCGTCTGAAGAGTTGATTTACATCTCCAGCTTGAGACTTGTTATTCCCACGTACTTGAGGGTGTGTATCAGGTTCCTTATCTGGTTCTTGTCATTAAGTTTGTTAGATCATCAAAACATTACAAAG
>AWOL01S0034577.1:3445-16382 GCA_000715115.1 Nicotiana otophora | reverse complement strand
AAAAAAAAAGAAGCACTTTTGGCCAACAAGAAGCACGAACGAAAATGCTATAGTGAATAGGTTAAAAACGCCAAAAATTATTACCATTTTGAGAGTTTCATACCTAAATTATTGGGTATTTCACATAACTCCCCTGAACTATGAACTCATATTAAAATACTCGCGGAGGAATATGATCTACTATGTGAACCACGCTCCAAAAACTCCTCCAAAGAGTTTCAAGTGGCAGTACACATGGAATAAAAGTTTGAGTGAATAGGTTAAAATTCCCTTAAACTATCACTTTTTTTCGAGCTTCATACCTAAACTACTGCGTATTCGCAATACCCCTGTTAGAAATGGTTAAGTGGACTCTTTTTTAAACTCTCACGCGCCTCTGAACAAGTTATCTCAAATATTTTACCTCATATTCAATCAGGGAGTTTTTAATCTAAAAAGAGTAATAGTCCATGGGGTAACGTGAACACCAAATAATTTATGTATGAAACTCGCAAAATGGTGATTGTTTAGAGGAGTTTTAACCATTCACTCTATGATTAGTACTAGTTGATTCTTTTACGTCCATATACCAAGAATCGAATGTTATACTTGAATTCTTTTAACTCCTACTTGAATTCTGTAACAACTCTTTTATTTCGATAACCCCCAATTTAATTCTCCTTCTTGTAACAGCTCTAACATCTTATCTATATTAGAAGCTGTCTTGTGGAGTTTTCAAACATAGAAAAAAACACCTTCATCTTCTCTTCTTCTTCAACCGATTTCTAGGCAACTGTTTTTTTGCAAATTCTAAACTTCCAACCACGAGTGCACGTGTTTGGAGGTGTTGTGGAATCTTGGGGAGCGATTGGTCTTAACGATTTGCACCCAGTCGGGCCGAAATCGCTTTCAAGGCAGTGACTTGTCACGACACAGTATTTTTTCTTCCTGTTCTTAGTTAATATTATCTACTCATTTTTCCTACAATAATAAGCTTAAAAACTAAACCTGCATTATATTGGATTTTCACGATATGTAGTACAACATTTTATGGATATTTCATCTATAAGTTTGTGAGCATACATATTTCTTTACAATCACCAAGAAACTGAAGCGAATTGGAGTTTAAATGAATCAAACGATGAAGGAAAGGAAAGCAGACTAAATTCTACTTGAAACATGCATGTATATTGCCACATACATATTATTAAGTGAAAGAATGGTGAAGAGAGTGAAGAAGGAGGAGAACAATACTTTGGTGCCTCAAAGTTCAAGAAAACCTAATGGAGGAAAAGGAGTGTGTCCCACATCGAAAGTGAAAGAGGAATCCAAAACATGCTGTTTTATATAAAAAGGAAGCACGATGAACAGTGAAACTTACGCAGCGACGCAGTGAGCACAGAGCGAACTATTCTTTCGCCTTTTACTGAAGAATACCGTGTGCGCGCTGCAATCAGTGGCATACGCCAATTTTTGGAGGGGTTCTCAAATTGAGTAATCTCTACAATTCTAGTTTCAGTCTTCTTGTGTTAACTTTTTCCAGTATTGAAGTGGGACTTAGAGCCCGTTTGGATTAGTTGAAAACAACTTTGTTTAAATTCCAAATTAATCTCCATTCAGCTTCATTCTGGTTTTCTGTCATCTTTTACGTATTTGCTTTCTTTGTTATTTATCTGCGTGTTTCATTAAATTGAGGGAAAGAAAGGAAGCTATGGCTTTTCCGATCAAGGTATTGTAGTAAATCTCAACTAAATGTGGATATAAAAATAGTTTATGAGTAAGCATTTATATTAGATTGAAATAAATAACCAAGGCAACTAAATAGTCGCAGTAAATTAGTTTCGGAGAGAATATAAGGACAGATTGAACACTACATGTCCCTCATCGGCTGGCAAAAAGAAAAACAGGGAGTTGGAGGGGTATAGGAGCAGGGCAAGGAGCAACATGAAACATACTTACCTGGACGGGGTCAATTGGCAATCAACAAGGTCCATGGCCTAGGTTGGTGACCTCCATTGCACCTTGGAGGGGTGTCTGCCTAAGGTTGACCCAAGTGGTCGAGCCTACGCCATAATTTGTAGTAGTGGGAGCCTGTGTTCGTGCGGCTCCTACCCAATTCTTAAACAAAAAAAATTTCTGCTCAAATGGCATAGTTCTTTGTTTATATGTTTATCTGTTTCTTAGATCTTAGATATTCATGTTGTCAGCATAATTAAGATCTTCGACAATCTTCCCTTTTCGCTTATGATTTAGCTCATCTTTGAACTGCATTTGAAAGATGTGAAGAAATTGTCTACTCAGAACTTGTCAATTGTTTGACAAGAAAATGTAGAAACATGATTGCTATAAGATGTGTTCAAATTTTTGCTTGCTGTTCTGGAGATCGGCCAGAAGAAATGGGGGTGCACATCCAACCTATATTGAAAGACATAGGCAACATCCAACTTCTAGCGCGAATAATCTGTACATCCCACACAACCTTGCGATGAGCAGAGAGCTGACTATTCTTTTGCCTTTTACTAGTGATAATACCGAACATTGCGCATCTAAAAAGTGGTGGACTATCTATGAAGACTAGTACTGACTTAAACAAAACCCATGGGTCAATGGGCGATCAACAAGACCCATGGCCTAGGTTGGTGACCTCCAATGCACTTTGGAGGGGTGCCCGTCTAAGGTCAAGCCTACGTCATAATTTGTGGCAGCGGGGGCCTGTGTTCGCGCGGCCCCTACCCAAGTCTTCAACAAAAGTTTTCCACTCAAGGCATGACTATTGTGTAGTTGTGAATCCGTTTGAGTACCCCTTACAAATCTATGCCAATATTTGTAATTTTTTGTACTTGTTAGATAAATGAGAAAGTTCTGTGGAACTCCAATTTGTTAATTTAGATTTCGCATGACATAAATAACTCTAGCTGCTGTAGTAGTTGTTTGCCTTTGTATATTTGGGTGTGAGGACTGAGGATGGAATTACCTGGTCTACTGCTGATCTTTTTTTTTTTTAAAGTTTTATTCTAATTAATTTTAGCCTTTTCCTTCCCATTATTCTCGTCTTTCAGAGAATCTCATGGTTTTTTTGGACCAAACAGTTATGACACAACCCAACTCTATGTCTTGTTCATGGGTAAGGTGAAATTCTACTCGGAGAAAATGCTTTTCATTAAACTATGATGTCAATAAGACACATTACACATCAAATATATGGTTAACTATGAAGAGTGAAGACTAGTACACCGTTACATGGATAAAAATGACTAGTTTGGGAAATTATCAAGAAAACAGAAAACAGTTGGAGAGTAACTTTTATGCATCTGGAGATCAACAACTATAAACCATAATGAAAAAAAACTATTGTTGATCACATTAACAATCTCTCCCAATCCCTCCTTCCATAGGCCATAGCTATATTTCAATCAGGTTGCATATTCATGTAGGCGGATCTAGAATTTGAATTTATAATGGGTTCTAGATTCAAGAAAAGGCAGCTTAATGAGTTCTAGATAATTATTTATACACATTAAGTAAATTTTTTAACAGTTTTGGCTGAAGCTACTGGTTCTGACAAACTATAACTAGAACTCCAGCTCCGCCTCTGCCTAAATGATGAGGAGGAAATGACCCTAATAAGAGAAAAATATCATACATAAGTTGAGCTGAAATCTAATTTTTAGTACTAATATTTTTTCTTTCTTTGCAGGAAATAATTAAACTAAAAAGAAAAAGGAACAATGAGAAGAAAAGTCACTTTCCAAATTTGCAAAGAAGAACTATAATACTGAAAAGTTAAAAGTAAAGTGGTGTATCCAGCTTTACAAATGATGAAAGTATTTGTGCATATGAAAACATCCAAGCAAATGACCCACTTGCCGATTTGGAACTACAAGTACATGTAAGTTGCCAACTTGGAAAAATATATGTGAGAAATCAGTATACATAATATACTTTTCCATCTATAAATAGCACTACATGGAGCTTCTCACTACAACGGAAAATTGAGAGAAGAGCTTCTTTTTTTCCTTGCTTCTTTCAGTACTTTCTTTTCTTCTTTTAGCTATTACAGTGTCTTCATTTCTAGTTCTGAATAAATTATAATGTTGAAAATTACTCTAGCACCTATTTTATTTAATAGGGGGGATTATTCTCTTGAATATTTCTTTCTATTTTCTTATTTAATGGGCAAGAATATTTCCGTTGTCAGTACTAACTCCATTATGGAGTAACTTTTCTTGTGTTGGGAGAATGACATATCTTAATATTTTTATATAACAGTAGATATTATCCCTCAATTTTACATGTTTGAGCTGAAGTTTTTTCCATTTAAATTTTATCTCCTTTATAGTTAGGTGTTATTTAATTTGTTAACATCTATCTATTTCGTTCTACATATTAACTTCTTACTAATTCTGTAATCGAAAGAGGCGGAAGAGAATATAGTTAATTTTGGTATTGATAGATGTTAACTCTTATTTAGTGACATCTAACTCTTATATGTTAAAATTGATTCTACACTTATTTGTTATCGAAAGAGGCGAATATTGTAGTAATCAGTTATAATAAATAGGGTAACCGAAAGGGACTTACTAAAAAAAAGCAAGTTTTAGTTTAAGCATATATTTTTGGCTCTTTAATATTACTATTTTGACGATTAATTTGTATATCCGAGAAGATTGCAATTAATTGTTCAACTTAAGTAATAATATATAAATGTAATCGTGAGAGGCATTTATACATTTGTGAGAAATAAAAATTGAAGGATAATTTTATCTATTATATAATAGAAATATTAAGTGAAGTTATGATCCCAACACCTTTTTATTATATTTGTAAAAAATAAAATATTTTCTATTGCTATATTCATGCAGTTTTAGTTAGTTAATTCACAACTCAACTCTTCCTAGTTTTCTCAAATAGTAATTAAAAAAAGAAGCGTCTGTAGAATAGATAAACCAATATCTATGGGTTCGACATCTTTCTATACTATAATTTGACAGAGTACAAATTTAAATTTTATACACGCTAGACACTCGTCAACTTCCAACCTATATTGATAGACAAAGGCAACTTCCAACTTCTAGCGCAAATAATCTGTACATCCCACACAGCCTTGCGATGCGCATGAAGTAACTCCACCTTATTCTCCTGAGTCAAATGGAGTAGCTGAAAGGAAAAATAGAACATTGAAAGAGATGATGAACTCCATGTTAGTTAGTTCTAATGCTCCTGATAATTTGTGAGTTGAAACTATATTATCTGCTTATCACTTACAATATAGAATACCACATAGAAGAATTGGCAGAACCCCGTATGAATTATGGAAGAGTTATAAACCTAACTTGAAATACTTAAAAGTGTGGGGGTGCCTTGCTAAAGTTTTTTTTCCTGAACCTAAAAGGAGAAAAAATATGTTCTAAAACTGCAGATTACATGCTTATTAGATATGCTGAACATAGTGTTGCATATAGATTTTTTGTTTTAAAAAGTGATGTGCTTGACTGCAATAATATAATTGAGACAAAGAATGCAGAGTTCTTTGAACATAGTTTTCCATCGTCTGAAAAACTTTCTCATACACATGTTGAAACAAATAATGAGATTACCTCTAATGAGAAACTGAGAAGGAGCAAAAGGCCTAGAAAATAATATTTTTCGTATGGAAATGATTTTCAAACTTTTCTTTTCGATAATGAACCATCAAATTATTTTGAAGCTATATCTTCTTTAGAAGCTAATTATTGGAAAGAGGCAATAAAAGTTGAAATCGACTATATTTTGAAAATTGAAACATGGATTTTAACAAATTTATCTCCTGGTGCAAATCATATCGGTTGTAAATGGATTTTCAAAAAGAAATGTAATCTTGATGGATCTTTAGATAAATATAAAGCTCGGTTAGTAGCAAAAGACTTTTCTCAAAAATAAAATATAGATTATTTTGATATATTTGCACCAATGACTAGAATTTCTTCTATTCGAATTTTAATTGTCTTAGCTTCAATCCGCAAGCTTTTTATTCATCAAATGGATGTCAAAATAGCTTTTTTAAATGGTGATTTAGAAGAAGAAATTTTTATGATTCAACCTGAAGGTTGTATCATTCATGGTCAAGAAAATAAAGTTTGTAAATTAGTTTATCTCTTTATGGCTTTAAACAAGCTCTAAGCAGTGGTATGAGAAATTTGAACAAGTCTTACTGAGATACGCTTTTTCTTCAGTTGAGTTGGATAAATGTGTTTATACTAAAGTGATAGATAATGATTATGTGATAAAATGTCTATATGTTGATGGTATGCTTATATTTGATACAAGTTTAAATATTGTGCAAAGTACTAAATTATTTCTGTCTGCTAATTTTGACATAAAAGATGTGGGTGAAGTAATTATGATATTGGGAGTTAAAGTTATAAGAAGTGAAGATGGCATAATGTTGTCACAAGAATATTATGTTGAGAGACTGCTTAAGAAGTTTGAATATTTTAATGTCACAATAGTGAGCACTTCTTTTGATGCTAACTCTTAGTTGAAAAAGAATAATGGTGACCCAGTTGCTCAGTCTAAATATGCTTAGATTATTGGGAGTCTGATACATTTAATGAATTTTACAAGGCCTGATATAGCCTATGATGTGTGTAGACTGAGTAGATATACTCATAATCCCAACAACGAGTATTGGTCTGCATTAACTAGACTAATAAAATATTTGAGAGGACCATGAATTATAGTATCCTATATAGTGGATTTCCTTATATTTTAGAAGGGTACAATGATGCAAACTGGATCTCTGATTCAGATGAGACAAAATCCACTAATGGTTATGTCTTCACCCTTGGAGGTGGTGCAATATCGTGAAAATCAGCTAAACAAACGATCATTGCTAGATCAACTATGGAATCAGAGTTTGTAGCTCTGGAGTTAGCTGGTTCTGAGGCTGCGTGGCTAAGAAACTTCTTAGCTAATATCCCTTTAATAAAGGACGTATTGCCTCCTGTGTCTATGCATTGAGATTATCAAGCGGCAATAGCTATTGCAAAGAATAAATCTTATAATTGTAAAAGTAGACACATAAAATTAAGACATGATGGCATAAAGCAGCTGCTGAGAGATGGAATAATTTTCATTGATTATGTGAAGTCAAAAGTTAATTTGGCTGATCCTCTGACTAAACCTGTGGGAAGAAAATTAATTCTTCAAACCTCAAAAGAGACGGGGTTAAGGCCGACATGTTGTCAATAGAGATGGTAACCCAACCTATGTGATTGGAGATCCCATGAAGTAGGTTCATATGGGTAATAACAAGTCGATATTGACACTGAAGCACTAAAAGAGAGTGCTTGACTACTACTAATTGAGAGGCTGAGTTATAACTCTAAATAAATTCATATTCCTTATGGATGGTGTATTTAAAAGTAGTATACACTTGATGAATTTACCTATATAAGAGTGGAGTGGGCCGTCCCTATGAGATTTTGGCCTCGTCTCTAGAGCTCTCATTAATAACCTGGCACGCGCATGGCCTAGTGGCGCAAAACCGCGTTTAACAGCAAAATTATGAGGGTCGAAATATGATTGATAAAATCTCTGACTTACAATAAGAATTATTGGTTCATAGAAATATTATATTTCACCAGTAATTCTGTGAGTTAAGTTTTATTGGTCTAAATTTGGTTCATAGTCCTGAAGACACCAAACCCATTATATTTGGACCATGCAAATCCAACAAGTCAATTCTTTTATTTTTTTATCCTTCTCCTATAAATTTTGAAAATATGTGTGGATTGTAGGAGTATTTTTAAAATTTTAAAATAGTCATGTGTCTTTTTATTTTACAAGTGTCATATCTATTTTCAAGTGGCTTCTTGCATGAAGCCTTAAAGCCAAATGTTGAAGAGCTTTGACAAGTGGCTATGCAAATCTACCATGTGTCCTCATATATTTCGACCTTAAAGCCAAATGTTGAAGCCATGTAGACTAATATATTTCGACAAGTGTTAAAAGACTCAACACACTTGTCATACATGCAACCTCCCTAATTGCCTATAAATAGGTTGTGGATTAGCCATCATACTAACCCAAATTCTCAACCAAGAATTCATCTTGCTATTCATTACTTTTTTCCTACAATCATTACCTATTATTATTAATTCTTCTCTCCAATTTTCTGAACCTGCTGGATTTATTATTTGACTTTTGCTCATTCTTGTATTTTCTAAATAAATAGAAGTAGATTTGTTTAATTCTGGGAAAATATTTCACATTGCTGAAATAGTTTCTTATGATAGTAGCTAGCACGACTCAAGCCAATTCGTGTATCTGCTCACAAATAATATTATTGCAGTATTATCGTTATTTCCTCGTGTCATTTCCCTACAATTTCTATCTATAGAGTGTAAAGATACAATTAAAGAACTTTTGCTAGATTTTGTGAGCTTCGGAGAGGTAATATTTCTATGGTAGTTCATAGAATTAGTAATCTAGAATTAATAATTACAGTGGTTAAAAAGTTTATGAAAGTATATAATTTGAAACAATCTTGCCGACGACATCATATCCATGAGACTTTAAGTCCACGATGAGAGCCTCATAAAAGCCAATTCCAGCACCGAACGTTACATTTTTTTTGGCTAGAAACATTACATATTTTGCTCTTTATATAATGAAATGTTGGAATAACTTTCGTTATATTTTATGCTTTATCTTAAAATTATTTTTGTCTGTATATATCTTACCTATTATTTGTTTTATTTTTAACTTTGGGTATTATATTGTATTTGGACTGAATTTATATGATCGCGCGTAGCGCGAGCAAGTTAATTAGTTTCCTATAAAACCATTAAGAAACAAATCAACAAAAAATAACTTGCACACCTAATATTATAATCAAAATATAAGTATGATTTATAGCATATTTGGCCGTACTTCTCAATTAGCTTATTTTGATAAGTGATTTTCTCAAAGGTGTCTTTCAAAAAAGTATTTTTGGTGAGAGTAATTTGTGTTTGACTAATCAATATGAAAAACACTTTTGAACAACAATTATTATTTATGCCAAACTTTTAAAAAGTACTTCGAAGCGTATCTTTCTCAAAAAGTACTTTTAGGGAGAAATTATTTTTTTCTGCTTCTCAAAAACTAATGCTTCTAATCATAAGCTTTTTTTTTTCTCTTCTAAAGCTTTTGCTAAACACCTTAACTTTGAGAAAAAAACACTTTTAACCAAAAAAAAGAAAAAGAAAAAGAAAGAAGAAGCATGAACGAACATGCTATTAGAGTAACAACAACAACAACAACCCAGTATAATCCACTAGTGGGGTCTGAGGAGGGTAGGTGTACGCAGACCTTACCCCTACCCTGGGTAGAGAGGCTGTTTCCGATAGACCCTCGGCTCCCTCCCTCCAAGAACTCCCCACCTTGCTCTTGGGGTGACTTGAACTCACAACCTCTTGGTTGGAAATGGAGGTTGCTTACCACTAGAGCAACACACTCTTGTCGAACATGCTATTAGAGTGAACATGCTATTGGTGACTTCCATTGCACTTTGGAGGGGCTAAGTTCAAGGAACTCAACATTGAGCAGCATGAGTTACTAAAACTTGGTGTAATATGGCGGCAAGTCCTTTCTCTCAGTCATTTTCTCATATTGAGCATTTTCAAGATAGGATTGATCCAACCTGTGCAAGTTGAAGACAAAAAGGAGGAATATCTAACAAATAATTGTCCTATAACATCATACACTTTAGGCAAGTCCACTACAATTGGTTACAACTTAAATAGGTATCAAATACACTTTAGTTAGATTACAAATCATGCAGAACCGCAAATGCTGTTTTTATTTTGAAAAACTTATAAATTCCAACCATATAGTAATTGCAGGACCGGTGAAGAAGGAGAAGAACAACAAGAAGAAAAAAGCAGAGAGAAACATACTTTGAAGCCTTAAGGGAAAAAAGAGTGATGTGTGTACCACATCGAAAACAAAGAGTAAATCCAGACTTTGTTCCAATATAAAAAGGGAACCACTGGCAAGTGAAGAACTCACGCAGCCACGCAGTGAGCACAAAGCGAACTATTCTTTCGCCTTCTACTAAAGAATAACGTGTGCGCGCGCCAATTTTTGGAGGGGTTCTCTTCTTTGGAGTACAATTCTAGTTTAACCTTCAAATTTGATGTTTTATACGGATATATATAATTAGAAGAACAAAGTGGAAGGATCTGTGGCTCTTTCTATGTTGACGAACTTCACTTGTTAAACTGAAACCTTTTCTTCTAGAAACTGAATATCCTACTGAGAACAAATGTATCATCCTCTTTTAGAGTCTTTTCCATGACAAAGTATCAGTCACTGACCTATGGTTAAGATTGATCCTTTTGTTATGGTAATTATTAATTAACTCCAAAAGCATATTAATTGGATTACCGGCAGCAGGGGGTGCGCATTATTTTTTCCCAGTAAGTTTAATCACATGTTTTTGTCATTCTTGCTAACTTTAGGTTCTAAACAACACCCTTAATCCAAAAGATGGTTTTTGGTATTTTACTTTTAAGAGATTCAAAAAGATCTGTTGCTATAAATGAAAACTTGTGGTATTACACTTGGTTGTTGTTGCTATAAATGAAAAAGGAACGAAAGTAAGGGGAAAACAAGCAGAAAGAGATGGCTCTCTTACTTTGCTTACCAAATAGTGGACAATAAACGCAAAATGTCCCTCATCGGCTGACACAAACAAAACTGAGGATCAGGAGGGGTATAAAATCATAGCAAGGAGCGGCAATGAAACATACTTACCTTGATGGGGTCAATGGGCGATTAATAAGACTTATGAACTAGGCTGGTGACTTCCATTGCACTTTGGAGGGGTTCCCGCCTAAGGTCTAGGCTGGTGACTTCCATTGCACTTTGGAGGGGTGCCCGCCTAAGGTCGGCCCAAGTGGTAGCGGAACCAGACTTGCGTTAAAAGAATCGACCTTTCTTAGTACGGCGAATCGACCTTTCTTAGTACGGCATTTGATTTTGCCAGTTCACTTGAGAATCTAGGTATTTAGTAACAGAACATTCTTCGGCGAATCGACCTTTCTTAGTACGGCATTTGATTTTGCCAGTTCACTTGAGAATCTAGGTATTTAGTAACAGAACATTCTTCGGCGAATCGACCTTTCTTAGTACGGCATTTGATTTTGCCAGTTCACTTGAGAATCTAGGTATTTAGTAACAGAACATTCTTCGGCGAATCGACCTTTCTTAGTACGGCATTTGATTTTGCCAGTTCACTTGAGAATCTAGGTATTTAGTAACAGAACATTCTTCGGCGAATCGACCTTTCTTAGTACGGCATTTGATTTTGCCAGTTCACTTGAGAATCTAGGTATTTAGTAACAGAACATTCTTTTGCCGCATTTTATCGATCGGCTTGTGAGCATCTATTACAACAAACTAAACTGAGCCATGGATCGAAAGGAAGAGGTGAATACCACTCGAAAGTGAGGGTAATTAAGCCACCCCCACAGGTTTTTGTATATAAAACAGATATCACCGAGGAAGTTCTAGTTTTATTTTATTAAGACTACTCTTTTCCCTAAATAAGAGAGTATGACTTTATTTTATTTTATTTTGGTTTACCACCCGGTGTCCGGCATCCGTAATGGAGCCTGACTATATCCGGATTCGCACCGACTAGGGCCCATTCGAGAGGAAGCGCTCCCTACCAATAATTTTTCCATACCCAGGCTCGAAACCGAGACCTCTGGTTAAGGGAAGAGCAGCCCCATCCGCTGCACCACATCATATGGTGATGAGACGTCTAATTTCACACAATTCTACTTAGGAATTATAGTAAATCGATCTTCTCTCTTCCGTAGTATATAGGAGTCAATTTTCTTTTTTCTCTTATCTAAATTTTGACTTTTTACAAAAGAAAGTCAGAACTTAATTCCTAAATTATAGAATGTAACTGGCTACAATCTTAAAATAAAATCATATTTTGGAGACTTGTTATTAATAGTTTAAGTCAGAAAGAGGTAATAATAAGTGGCCAAGTATTATGTATTCAGATGGTGGAGTGCAGTTTCGTTGCTTTCAAAAATTGCATATTTCAGGATAATATCGGTTGATGCTTTGCCTAGTTCTGTTTTATAGTTAGGTTGAGACTCCACATAGTAGAATGCCGTTCTTTAAGAATTTTAATATCAATAGGGGACATCGCGTCAAATAAATGGTTTAGTTGAATGTTGAACGATGAAAACCAGCATTGATTTGAAATTTTGAACCAAGATAACTTTAGCACCCACTATTTACATCAGATAAGACACTATAACATCCATCGCGATCACATCCTACCATTTATTTACTGTACATCATTAACGTACCCAATCGCATAATCTTTTCAAGCTTGTAGAGCAACCTGAGATTCAACATATTTTTCCAAACCTCAAATATATAAATGGGGTAGACAAGTAGCAAGTGAAAGATCACCAGCTAAGTTGAAGGAGCTCAGCATTGAGCATCATCATCACTAAGTTACTAAAACTTGGTGTAATATGGCGGCAAGTCCTTTCTCCCTGTCATTTTCTCATATTGACCTTTTTCAAGATAGGATTGATCCAACCTATGCAAGTTGAAGACAAAAAGGCTAACATATAATTGTCCTATAACATCATAAATTTAAGGCAAGTCCACTACAATTGGTTACACTTTAAATAGCAAAATCAGTCTATGAAATATAGCATCTGACTAGACCATCTGTAACAAACTAATGAAGTGATGATTGTCTTGTAGCTCAGACATAAAGTTACCCCATCATAACAAACTGAAAATGATATGACATCAAATAATTGATTACATGCTAACCTACGATACACATTCATTGCTGAATACATCATCCTCTGGTGGAACCTTTCTAGTTCTCATTGTCAGAGAAAAGTCTTGCATCAGCAACTAATAGAATGCAACAAGAACAGATTGTTTCTAT
>AWOL01S0034572.1:10919-28069 GCA_000715115.1 Nicotiana otophora | reverse complement strand
AAAAGAGAGGTCTTTGGACCAGTAGTCCAAACACCTGCTGGTATAAAACCAGTTGGTCATAAATGGGTTTTTGTGCGAAAAATGAATGACCAAAATGAAGTTGAAAGATACAAGGCTCGCCTTGTCGCACAAGGATTCTCACAACGACCTGGAGTCGATTATGAAGAAACATATTCACCTGTTATGGATGCCATAACATTTCGATATCTCATCAGTTTAGCCTTACGTGAAAGGCTTGAAATACATATGATGGATGTGGTTACAGCTTATCTGTACGGGTCACTTGATAATGAGATTTACATGAAAATCCCTGAAGGATTTAAAATGCCTGAAGCATATTCGAAATCTCGGGAAATGTATTCAATCAGATTACAAAGATCTTTGTATGGTTTAAAGCAATCTGGGCGCATGTAGTATAATCGCCTTAGTGAATATTTACTGAAACAGGGTTACATAAATGATGTTATTTGTCCATGTATTTTTATAAAGAAAATGACATCAGAATTTGTTATACTTGCTGTTTATGTTGATGACATAAATCTTGTTGGAACTCCAGAAGAGCTCCAAAAGGCAATTGAATATCTTAAGAAAGAATTTGAGATGAAAGATCTTGGAAAAACAAAACTGTCTTGGATTGCAAATTGAACATTTAGAAAACGGGATTTTTATGCATCAATCTGCCTATACAGAAAGGGTCTTAAAATACTTTTACATGGACAAAGCGCACCCATTGAGTACACCAATGGTTGTTCGATCACTTGAAGTGAATAAGGACCCGTTCCGACCTCTAGAAGAGGATGAGGAACTCCTTGGTCCTGAAACACCCTATCTCAGTGCAATTGGTGCGCTTATGTATCTTGCTAATGCTACAAGGCCTAACATAGCATTTTCTGTTAATTTACTAGCAAGATATAACTCTTCTCCTACTCTGAGACATTGGAATGGGATTAAAGCATATTTTGCGATATTTAAAGGGAACTCTTGATATGAGTTTGTTTTTTTGCTAACAAAGGTAGTGCAGATCTTGTTGGTTATGCAGATGCAGGTTATTTATCGGATCCCCATAAATCTCGATCTCAAACCGGGTATGTGTTTACATGTGGAGGTACTGTNGAGATAGAACGAAGCACATTTCACCAAAATTATTCTACACACACGATCTTCAGAAAAATGGTGATACTGATGTGCAGCCAATCCGTTCAAGTGACAATCCGGCAGATTTATTCACTAAATCTTTGCCAACTTCAACTTTTGAGAAGATGGTATACAAGATTGGAATGCAGAGACTCAAATATTTGTAACAACTTTTTCATCAGGGGGAGTAAAATACGCGATGTACTCATTTTTCCTTACTAAGGTTTTTTCCCACAGGGTTTTCCTTATAAGGTTTTTAATGAGGCAGCTAGAAATGCGTATTACTAAATATCTGTACTCTTTTTCCTTCACTAGGATTTTTTCCACTGAGTTTTTCCTAGTAAGGTTTTGAGGAGGCACAATACTTTTTAATGAACATCTAAGGGGGAGTGTTATGAAAATAATTATATTGTAGATGTTCATTTATTACTCCGCTATAGATAATCTTCCTGAAGAAGATTATCCATTTAGTACTCTGTTGAAGTTTATTTACAAACAGTTGATGCAGGCAAGTTGCAAGCAGCTAAATGAAATGATTTTCAGCAGCTTCTTATTAAACAGACAGGTTGCAAGCTGCTCATGAGACAAGGTGGGTTGCTATGATGGTAAGCACCCTCCACTTCCAACCGATAGGTTGTGAGTTCGAGTCACCCCAAGAGCAAGGTGGGGAGTTCTTGGAGGGAAGGATGCCGAGGGTCATTTGGAAACAGCCTCTCTACCCTAGGGTAGAGGTAAGGTCTGCGTACACACTACCCTCCCCAGACCCCACTAGTGGGATTATACTGGGTTGTTGTTGTTGTTGTTGTTGCAAGCTGCTCATGCAGACAACTTACAAGTAGCTAAAGAAAAGTCTTGCAGCTGCTTCCTTTCTTCTATAAATAGAGGAGTTTTCAGTTCATTATGTACATAAGTTTGAATTTTGAATAATATATCAGTTTCNACAAGGTGGGTTGCTCTGATGGTAAGCACCCTCCACTTCCAACCAAGAGGTTGTGAGTTCGAGTCACCCCAAGAGCAAGGTGGGGAGTTCTTGGAGGGAAGGATGCCGAGGGTCATTTGGAAACAGCCTCTCTACCCTAGGGTAGAGGTAAGGTCTGCGTACACACTACCCTCCCCAGACCCCACTAGTGGGATTATACTGGGTTGTTGTTGTTGTTGTTGTTGCAAGCTGCTCATGCAGACAACTTACAAGTAGCTAAAGAAAAGTCTTGCAGCTGCTTCCTTTCTTCTATAAATAGAGGAGTTTTCAGTTCATTATGTACATAAGTTTGAATTTTGAATAATATATCAGTTTCTCTCTATTTTTGTCTTTACTTTACAGTTTTTATTTTATAACATTGGGTAATTTATAGACGAATTTGAACATTTTTTCCTTCCATGAAATAAGAGAAAGAAGAAAGGGAGGGTACGTGGTGGGTGATGCGCAAATCTAGGCGTTTGAGATCTTCCACTCAAACCCACCCACACGATACCTACAATTTTGTATTTGTACTAAAATAAAAAGCTTAAGCTGAACCCCACGTACCCCTTCACCACCCCACCCACAAGAGTTCCATTAACTTTCAAGATTTTCCTTAAAACATCATTTATTTGGTGATCTGGATTCAGTTTTTTTTTCTTCCAGTAGAAAAAGCTAAAAAAAAAAAAAAAGCGCTTTCATTTTTGTTTTGTAATCAGTACAACATTTTGTGCTTGCCACTTTTGATTGTTGTTTTTTGTTTCAGCTTACAAGAGGACAGAAGAGGGCTTTTGTCTTTTCAGTTAGCAGAATCTAAGGTTAGACTCTCATCCTTAAAAGTTTCTGTTTTTTGGTTTTGTTTTTCTTGTTATATCATGTCTTATTTGCAAAGGTTTCATCTTAGGAAACAGAGGAAAAAAGAGAGAATTTGGAATCTCCCAACTTTTTTTCCCTCAAAGAAGTAGAAAAAGAAAAGAAAAAGAAGGAATAGCAGTATCTTTTTTCTAATAAAAATGAAATCTTTTCACTTTGTTTTGAGGCTATTGTCATACTATGATCTTGGGTGTTTTAAGATTCAATTTTATTCAGAAGATAAAGGGAACATAATATGAACTGAACTTTGGAACTTATGGTTTTCCAACATAGCTTTGCTACCTCTTTTCCTGTCATTAACCATCAATATTTTTTTATTGATGTATATGCTTATTGTTGGAACTCAAAATAATATGCAATTCCTTAGTTTAATTTTTAAAGATTTCTACATAAATCATTTTGGATTTAAGTTATTTACATTGATATATGAAATTTTTACAGTTATCTGCAATTAACATTTATTCTAGGTTACTTGTCAATTTTATTAAATAGATTTATCTGCAATTACTTTTTAAGTGACCTGGTCGGGTAAATATTTTTTACACCATCCATCCATAGAACTTAAAGTCAATCGTTTTTGGTTATTGGTGTTACTTGCTTGTTCAACAATTACATAGTCATACCAATTGTTTGTTGAAATTTCTGTATCAATGAATCAATCAATTATACCCCAACCCGAAGTAGTTTGAATCAGTTATATGAATAGAGTGTTTATATGATTTTATTCTAGTAGGCATAACGATACGAGCACCTTTTTGCCTTATTTCTTTGATTCTTTCAACTAATAAGTCATGTTTAAATCTTACTTATAGATTGGAGCAATTTGGAGCAGAAGTTTAGCTCTCCCACTTTCGACGTATAATGGGAGGTGTATTGGGTAAGAATGAATCTCCCCGGGCTTCTGTCCCGGAGACAAAACTCGAGGCCAAAATAACCGAAGCAATGCAGCGGAGGGAAACTGAAGGAAGTTCGATAAAATCATTTGATAGCATAGTCCTAAAATTTCCCAAAATCGACGAGAACCTGAGAAAATGCAAAGTTATATTCCAGGAATTTGGTAGGTTGGCTGCATATCTTTTGTCGTTTTATTAAATTTACAAATCGCTCCTCTTGTACAAGGAAGATAGAATGAACAACTCTAAGAATCTGAGAAGAGTTGTCTTCTTTTGTTTGTAGATGAAGACAGTAATGGAGCAATAGACCCACAGGAGTTGAAACATGCTTTCGGTAAACTGGAGATTAATTTTACCGATGAAGAAATCAGTGATCTCTTTGAAGCGTGTGATATTAATGAAGATATGGGAATAGAATTCAGCGAATTCATCGTTCTTCTTTGTCTTGTCTATCTTTTGAAGGATGATCCTACTGCTCTGCATGCTGTATCCTGTTCACCTCTATATATTTGTTAAATTTCATTTCTTCTCCATTTCAGGTGTCCTGGAATCTGATTAAAGAAAATTGGTAATTTGTTTATTCCATCCATTTTATGGCCGGAGATAAATTTAAATGGGGAACATGGTGTGTGAGGACTCATATAGCCGAACCCAAGTTGTTTAGGATTGAGGCATAGTTGTCGTTGTTGACTATTCCAGGAGAATGTGATTGTTTAATCAATATTCTGATGTTTGGAAAATCCTAAGTGTTTGGTAGTTCACTTTGCTTTGGTGTCAGAAGTGCCAAATATAATTGTCTCTTACTGGAGGCGAAGCCATGATTTGAACTTTATGGGTTCTCAATTCTAGGATAGCAGCAACAGGTGTTAGTGACTGAGTTCTGAATTTTGATTTTTGTACATATTTAATGAGTTTCTTTATACAAATATAGAGTTTGCAATAAAGTTACTAGGTTCAATCGAACCGTTTCATCAGCTTCTCGTGGATAATAATGTATATCTCTTACTTTTATATAGTTGCATGAGAATTCATAACTTAATTAATGCTTTTAAAGAAAGGATAGGAAAAACTCTCTTATTTTCATTTGGGGTAGTTGGGAGGGAACTTTATCCTTTTTTCAAGCGACACGGTGCTTTTCAAAGACCAATTATCTGCTTACATGTTCCCGTAGATGGATTTCATCTTCTGAGCAGTCTGTAGCCCTCCATGAGGAATTACATTTCTAATCGGTCAGACCCCTTACCCCACCAGCAAAGTTGTTTTTTCCTTGATCAAATACAGAAATCACGGATGGGACTACCAAATCTGGAGGTAACATTTGAAACACTTGTTGATGCTTTTGTGTTTTTGGACAAGAACAAGGATGGTCACGTAAGCAGGAATGAGATGATTCAAGCAATTAATGAAACAACATCAGGAGAAAGGTCTTCTGGTCGAATAGCAATGAGAAGATTTGGTAAGTTCTCTCTTTGGCTCTCTCCCGCTCTCTCATATACGTAGGTAGAGACTCGATTTTTATATAAGTATGTGGTGATATCATCTATAAGTCCAATCACTAGAAGCGTGCAATCCACATGTTTCTTTTAAGTCGATTGATTCGTAAGCGTGCAATCAAAGAGAACTTGTTCAATACTTGTCTGAGTCACAATGAGCTGCTCAGAACACACAACCAATCCCATCTATTCGTGTGCCTTGCTAGCAATTTGATTGGTCAATATATATGTGAACATTGAAACGCGATATTTGCGCTCAGATGGACTTGATGAGGAAACCAAATCAAGTTCGAAGAAAGGAAATGATAATAGTTCTATGTTTTATAGGCTTTATTATATGCAGTCGGTAGAGTTTAGGTAATACTCTATACATTTACTCGCTCATATATTGCAGTTTGTAAAGCCCCGTCTTTTTGTTTTGTAGAGGAAATGGACTGGGACAAAAATGGAATGGTGAACTTCAAAGAATTCCTTTTTGCTTTTACTCATTGGGTAGGGATCGAGGATAATGAGGAGGATGAAGAGGGAGAAGAGTAAGATTTCAACATAATTTTTATATATACAGGAAGAGCAAGAATGAAGCTTCACAATGACCATGAAGGCATGAACCCGAGTTTCCTTGACTTTTGCAATAAACTAGTTGTAGCAGTGGGAGTATGTCGATACTTTTATGATCACTCGTGTAAATGAAGCCTCGACTCCCTAGTACTAGTATGCGAATAGTGTTGTGTTGCGGAAGCAGCTTTAACTTTGATTTATCCATTTTGTAGGATTAAGTTTGCTGATTGAACTACAACTAGTTACTGCTTGTGTCACTATTTCCTTTTGCATCTTTCCTTGAGCCGAGGGTCTATTGTAAACAGCCTCTCTACCCTCACAAGGTAGGGGTAAGGTATGCGTACACGCTACCCTTTTCAGACCCCACTTTTCACTGGGTTGTTGTTGATTAAACTACAACTAGGTGACAAAATGCTTGATTTTCCTGGATTAGCAAGCACAAATTCTCAGGACTGTGAGCTTAGGGTGTTTGTATTCACATTTAAGAAATTGTTTGTGATTTGGCATTCCAGTTGTGATCTCTGCCATATATTATCAGATATAAGTGCATAACCTTCATTTAGCAAAATGTATGCTTTTGGTTTCTCCAATTATATCAAGTTTTGGTGAATTTGTTAATATTCGCTTTGGTTTCATATTATAATATTGTTGTTTCTGCTTGTTTTTTATCCGTCCTTGAGCCCGGGGTTTATCGGAAACCGTCATTCTACCTTCTCGGGGTAGGGATAAGGTCTGCGTACACACTACCCTTTCCGGACCCCTCTTGTGGGATTACACTGTATATGTCATTGTTGGTGGTGGTGAATTTGTTAATAGAGACCAAGGTAAGTTTTTTCCGCGCACAAGATAGTGCAGAAAGTACTACTGCAGATATCCTATTATAATAAGTACTTCTTCCGTTTCAAATTAGATGAGGTACTGATACATTCTAAATTTGGAAATAATTAAATTTTAAACTCTTTATTTTACCCATTTTACCTTTAATGAGAAGCTTTTATAACTACAAAAATGTTATGGCCTCACAAAACTTTTACCCTTTAAAACTACCCTGTATAGCCCCTAAAAATTTTAATAGCCCATGTTTTTCCCCTGGACCCGAAATGTCCCTTCGGCCCAAACATATTACATCTAATGGCCCATAATCCATAATACACTGACCCGCCTCTTAATTCATTTTTCTATTGCACTCGGATCTCAATGCACTGACCCGCCTCTCGAAATACCATTTCTTCTCAAACACAACTTCTCCATGTTTACTCTTGCTCTCAATGTAAGTCAAAATTTTAGTAGGTTTTCCGATTTTTGTTCATAGTCGACTCTATAATGGAGGAAAAGAAGTCTTTGAAGAAAAATAGGAAGTTGAGGGCATCTCCACATTCTATGAAATTAGCTGGTAAATTAGTGAAATATAACCATAGTTTTATTAGGAATGATGATGACGATTTTGAAGATTTACCAGAATTTGGGTGCAATTTGGGGCATGCAACCCCTCAATCAGTAGAAGCAAGGCAAAATACCCCTATTGAAGGAATGCAAAGTACCCCTGTTGATAGAAGGACTCGTTCACATAGCGGGACTCCCAACGATAAAGTAACGAGGTCACAAACTGCTCAGCGAGTAGTTGTTGAAAAAGGCACAAGTTCAAAAAGAAAAATCAAAATGGTGGGAAAGGATGTTGTGAAGGATAAGGGTAAAGGTTCTAAAAGGAAGGCTAAAACAGATGGGGATGATGTTCCATCAAAAAAGAGAAAAGTTCATGTTGATAAAAAATGTTCTAGCTCATCTGATTTGAAGGTATTTTCTAATGATATAACTCTGACTTGTGTACGCTTAGTTTATTTTAGTATGTAGAAACTTTATCCAATATAGTAGTTATGTTCCATATTTGAATATAAAATGTATCATTCTTTTTCATATTGCATATAATTTGTATCAAGTCAATAAGTAATGTGCAATTTGTATATAAAGTGTATCATCTATCCACATAGTGTATAAGTAATGTTTAAAGTGCGTATTTGTGATTGTTATGAAGCTTATATATATTTATATTTTTGTGTTGTCTGCAGCTTTGGGATTACTATGTTCCTTTGGGTGATCATTATAGTACTCGTATCAGTATGCATACAAACTGAAGTATAGTGAAACATTTGAAAGATACTTTGGATGATCAGCAGATTGAGATGTTTAGAAGAACATATTTTGATTATTTTGTGAACTTGTCCGAATTTTTTTATACAGAACCAACTTATCCATTCACTATTGCTTAGGGAAGTGGTGTCATCTAAAGATGATGAGTTATGGATTAAAGTGAATAGCACCAAGTTGCGCTTTGGACTTGTGGAGTTTTGTATTATCACATGTTTAAATTGTAATGGTGATCCCAATAAGGATTATGAATCTGTCAAGTCGAGTCGGTTGATGGAATTGTACTTTCCAAGCATGTCGAAAGTGTCTAAGAAATTGTTAAGTGACTGTTTCTTAAAAAAGATGTGGAAATTTGATGAGGAGGCATTAAAGATTGCAGTATTGTATTTCATTCACAGTTTTCTATTTTCTATTACGAATGATGATTTGATAACAAATAATGATTTTCTGTTGGTTGAATCTGGTGATTTTGAGACTTTCCCTTGGGGAAAAGTGGTTTTTAATGCTACGTTGAAGTCAATGAAGGATACGGTTCGTAACAGGAGAGAGATGTACCGATATGGTGGTTTGCCTTTGGCATTCCAGTGTTAGTTTTATGAATGCTGCCCCTATACTCACAAAAACCTCGCTTACCGGATTGGAGATCTTGTGCCGCGCATACTAAATTGGACTGCAAAGAAGAAGGTGACCTTCAAGAGGTTGAGGAAAGAATTTTTTCTTTTAAGTCAAAAGCAGGTAAAAAATATTTTTGTTTAGTTTACAATATTTTGTAGCAATACATATGAATCTACTTTTGATACATAAATTATGCATTTCTGATACATAAATTATATATTTCTAATACATAATATCAATTAACTGTATGATGTGTAGTTTCTACAAGTAATATATTAGTTGTCTTTTATTTTTTAAAACTTTCATGATTGCTAAGTTTTTTTTTATTTGTAGTTGGTATTTGGTAATATTTCCCCAATAAATATTGAACAAACAAGGCTTGAATTGCATGATTTTGACCCTGTGTATGAAGATCAAAATGCAGAAATTAATCCAAGAGATGATGTTGATGATTTCAACACTCAACCTAAAAAAATGCTAAGAAGCACCCCAAAAATAAGCTGGAATCACAACCTATTAACAATGAGAATACGGATCCACAGCCCAGTAACTTGAGTTCAAGCGAGAATGAGCTGAAACTTCTGAGAAGTGAAATCAACATGGTACAGTTCTATTTTGACTTTGAGCAGTTCTGACAATTTAATTGATATTCGGTTTCACTTTTTCTTTTATAGGTAAACGACAAGGTTTCATCTTTGAAGCAGTTAATGATTACCTCATTTGAAAATATTTTTAAAGCTCTAGGTGAACGCGATGCTTCAAAGGTATTCTCATGACTATACTTATTTGTTATTTTTACCTGTAACTATAATTTTTATAACTTTTTGTATATTTTTTCTGAATAGGGTAATAGAAAAGAGGACGACCATCATGATAGTCATGGCCATTATGATACTGGTGATATTCATAAAGATTATTTTGGCGATAAGGAAGTTGCAGAGAATAATTTTGGTAGTGAGGAAATTATGGAGAGAAATATTGGTAGTGAGGAAGTTGTAAAGAAAAATATTGACACTGAAGTAAGTCGAGAGTAAACTGTTGTTGTTATGGAGGGTGTGGTGAAGGATTCTATAGAAGCTGGTAAAAGTAGTGAAGGAGTTGGTGATGACGAAGCCTTGATTGAGGATGTCGAGCCTAAAATCACTACAATCACCCAGAAGTTTTATGACAAGTTGTTGGTGGAGGATTCTGTACAAGTTGTTGGTAAAACTAGTTGTGAGGAAGTTGGTGAGGACAATGGTTGGACTAGTGATGCTGTGGCTCAAATAACTGCAATCACCCAAAAGTATTTCAATCAAAATATTGAATATGGTAATTGTTTAGAAGTGGATACAAATATTGCTACGATGCAGGATCGTATAGTTGTTGTTGATCATGACACACCTGAAATGATCCTCAGAGAAAGGAAACTAGCAAGGGTCATGAAGTCACCATTCATGAACAAATTTGACTTTGGTGGTACCATCCAAGTTGCTCAAGATAAGCCAACTAAGTCAAAGAAGCCCATCTTGACAAATAAGTCCAACTTCACTATAAAGTATCCTTTTCAGGAAAATATTGACAATCCTGTTGATTTCAAAATATTGTGTAAGTGGAACACTTTCATCAATAAAGGCTTAAGGACTAATGCACTGTAAGTTTTATGTTTTAGTTTTTTCTTTTTTTCTTTTTTTTTTCTTGTTTATTTTTCGTGTTTCGTGTTATGAACCATATCTTTTTATCCTGATTCATCAGGGACGGTGTTTATACAAAGATTAGCACTAAGCTAAATAAAATCTTTGAATTTGGAGTTGATGATATTGGAGAAAAAAAATGGTTATTCACATTTGCATATCCCGGCCTACCCTTGTGTGATTCAGTAAGTCAACTTTATAATGGTTCTTCATATTTTTAGCATATTGATGTTAATTTGTTAGCATAAATGCCATTTCTTTTTCTTTTATCCATGTTGTAATTACATATAGATTATATCTGTAATAAAATGAGAAATGGGACTCGGTAACCCATGGATAGTAGGCGGAAGAAAGGACTAGAACAATAATGGCAATAGAAAATATAGTATCAACTTGGAAGAGTATCTTTTTATGTATATTTGCAGTATCTTCTGTAAAATATATAATCGGTTTATACATAAATATATATTTTAGTTTTCTCATACTGTAATTTTCTGACAATGTGTGTTTATTCTTCATATTTCACCATATTGATGTTATTTTTTACTATTTGAGAAAGAAAGGGAAGTACGGTGTTGATGTTCCAGTAAGATTCACAACTACCGACTGCTGGTTTAACTGCTTGATTTCAAATTTGTACAAGAAGTTTTTAGAAAAAAAGAGAGACATGAATTTGATTACTGAAACAGATCCAATTGTTGAGTATATACTTGGGTATTTTTTAAGATGTAATGTTCCTTGGTGTACTGTTGATGAAGTCCTTTTCCCTATAAATCTATCTGATAAGTGGCATTGAATATTGGCGAGACTGTCATTCAAAGATCTGCGCATTTATATATACGATTCCATGAGTGGCGCGCGGCAGAATAGTGCAGTTCGGAGATCAATTGAGCCATACTCAGTGTTGCTCCCATATTTCCTTCATCGTATTGGTTTTTGGGACACAAAGGAGAATCCTATGGGAATCCCCATCATTGATCCTTTTGAGATTCATGTCATTGATGGGTTGCGAACACAAGATAACACGTAAATTATTATTGAATATTTCTGATTATTATTCATTTTTTTGTACATGAATTCTTATTTGGATATTATACTAACTTATTCGTTTATGTGCGACCTTGTATGTAGTGACTGTGGTGTTTATATTGCTGCATTTGCTGAGTACATCATTCAAGGCAGCAGTATTCCTGAAGCTATTGATACTGATGGGATACGGAACCGATATGGTATATTGCTATGGGATTATGGAGTGAAGAAACAAAGAGCACATGCACTTAGTGATGACGAGTCTACTGGTAGATTGAAGGATCTGGCCAAAAAGGATAACAAGAAAAAGGGCAAGTCGCATTCCGTTGTTGATGACAAGGATTTGAAGGATAACAAGAAAAAGGTCAAGTCGCATTCCGTTGTTGATGACAAGGCTTTGAAAGATAACAAGAAAAAGGGCAAGACGCGTGTCGTTGGTGATGACGAGACTTTGAAGGATATCAAGAAAAAGGGCAAGTTGAAGGGCAAGAAAAAGTAGTTTGGGATAGTTTAGCAGAAAATTCACATGTAGTTTTAAGATGAAGTAGTTTGGTTATGATATTGTCTTATGATTGGATACAGTTGCATACTTATATCACGTTTTATGTTTTTTGTTTGGGATGTTTTTGAACAATATGTTTGAAATGCTAATGTTGAATATTACTTTTAATTACGACTTGTTTGTTTTCAGTTAATAGTAAAATTATGTACGTTTCAGATTTTGTGTAGTTTTGACTTTTCTACAGTTTTAGTTTTGTAATTTATACAGATAATTTGTTTCGACATGTTTTGCAAATTTAGCTGGTGTTGCTAAGTTGTTATAGGAAGTTTTATGAATGAAGTTTGGGGGGCAGCTAAACTGTATATAAATTGTATAGCGATAGTCTATTTTGTATAATTTTGTATAATAACAGTCCTTTTGTATATGTTTTGTATAGTGACATCTATTTTGTATATTTTTTGTATAGTGACATCTATTTTTGTATATTTTTTGTATAGTGATATTTATTCTTTATATTTTTTGTATAGTCACAGTCAATTGTATGCAAATTGTATATACAGTAGTGACGATCTATATTTTGTTTTTGTATAAATATACAAGTTCTATTTTGTATAGTTTTTGTATAGTGACAGTCTTTTTTGTATATTTTTTGTATAGTGACATCAATTTTGTATATGTTTTGTATAGCGACATTTTATTTTTTTATTTTTTGTATAGGAATAAAATATTATATATAAATTGTATAGTTACAGTCTATTTTGTATATTACTTTTTTGTATAAATATACAAGTTCTATTTTGTATATTTTTTGTATAGCGACAGTCGTTTTTGAATATTTTTTGTATAGTGACATCTATTTTGTATATGTTTCGTATAACAACAATTTATTTTTTTATTTTTTGTATAGGAATAAAATATTATATATAAATTGTATAGTTACAGTCTATTTTGTANACATCTATTTTGTATATGTTTTGTATAACGACAATTTATTTTTTTATTTTTTGTATAGGAATAAAATATTATATATAAATTGTATAGTTACAGTCTATTTTGTATATTATTTGTAAAGTGATATTCTTTTTTGTATATATTTTGTATATTTTTATCTATTTTGTATAATGACATCCATAATAGTATTTGGAATAAAACTTCTACCAGTACTTTCATTACGACAAAAAGTAGCATCTTTATTCATACATCAGAGAGAATCTGATTGCAAATCTCATTATTTTTTCATTATTCTAATTGTAACATTCACAAGGAAAAATGTTACAAAATACTAAATCATTGATGAATATCTACTAGTTATATTGAGTATTCCTGCATGTTCTTCTGTATTGTTCTTATTTTCCACACAGTCCACGGTAACTGTTTCAGTATACAGATATTCATAAAGTCCCTTGCGTCGCGACTTCGTCGATCTTCCTGATTTGCCCTTTACTATCGGTGGTAGCACCACATTATCTAACATTTATGTTGGAAGGTCCCATGTAGTTTCATCTGGAAGTGGATTAACTGGCACTTCATATGTCTTCTTGAAGTATTGGTTGGTGCAATAGGTAGAACAATATTTGGGTGCTTCTATGTGTGTGTAGTCCAATACTGCCATAGCATGTGGACAAGGAATCTCATCCACTTGAAATCGTTTACACGAGCATTCTCTTTTTTGCAAGCATACTATGTTCTGCCTTTGTTCAGCATCCATTACTACATATACATAATCGGTTGAAGGCCTCACCTAAATTTAAATAGATATCATTAGTAAAATAGGTATATGACAAGTATTAATGTATGAAGTAAGACATGATAAAAGAATATTTACCGTCATCTTCTGCGACAAATAACTATTTTCCTTCAGTACTTCATTATATTTTTTCTAGGCTAGTAAATGTACTCATTGCAGTCATTCTATTTGTATTATTCCATTCCATAACCAAATTCATCATGTAATCTAGCAAACTCATGATTGGTAGCTCCCTTGCCTCTCTGTTTCTTGTATTGAGTGACTCGGCAATATTTGAAGTCATCACCACGGATCTATTAACAGTGGAATGCGCTATGGACCACTTTTCAAAACCAACTTGGAACAGGTAACCCCTTACCCTCTTATCAATGTTGTCCATATCTTACATGAGGCGATTAAAATCTTCAATTTTGTATGCTCTGGCCATTGCAAAAAATACTTCTCTCAACCGGTCATGGTTCTTCTTGAACTGCTTCTTTATGTTATTCCAAAGATGAAAGATGCATACACAGTGAGATACCTATGGATACACAATTGAAGCACCCCTCAATATGCTTGCATGACAATCGGATACGATGCACATCCTTTCTCTTTCCCCAGAAGCCTGTCTAAATATTTCAAAAAACCAGTCCCAGGAAGCATCATTTTCAGAATCGACAACAGCATATGCTAGTGGAAAAATTTTACCTGGTTAAGCAAATAAGAAAGCATCCACATGTTATTTTTGTTATACACAGATAAGAACTATCTATACCATATATAATTATTATACAAGTCTGCGACATATTCATCTGCCGCATTTTGTGCGCTAGTTGTTAATATTATTCCCCTGTGTGATGATTTGAGGAATGTCCCGTCAACCACTACAATAGGGTAGCAATATTTCCATCCTATGATTGATGCATTTAATGCGACAAAATATACATGAAGCACCCGTCCTTTGATTTATGTAACATTGTAACAGAACCAGGATTTGTCATATTTATCATATACAAGTGACCCGGCAGTTTACTATAAGATTCGCGTGGTATCCCTCTTAGCAGTTCAAACTCCTTTGCCTTTGTTCTATAAGCTTTTACGTAACTCAAATTAATCCCATACTATTGTTTCATGTCGCTCGTGATGTCTGCCAGAGTGTATATTATTTTTAGATTGACATATTTGTTGCAAATCATTTTTGCAATGGCTGACGAAGTAGCATGATGTTGTGAAAATAGTCTACTCGTCTCTGGGAAAGTGTGAACATCATTGAACCGTCTAACCTTGAAGACATTTGATTTGTGTAGATTTGAAGATCTAAGACTCCATTTGCAACTTTCATCCACGCATTTAAGACAATACCTATTTAAAATATAGTGTTATGATAATGCACTTCTTCAGATTTTTACACTTGTGTCTCTAATAAACAAGCAGTATACATATGCAATCTCATTATACAATAATACAAGTAGTATACACAAAATTACAGAGAAGTTCAATCTCATACGTAGAAATCATACCTTGTTGTAGATGATCTATCCACTATAAATTAACATTTTTTTCGTATTGTGTAGTGCTTTATTACACTAATGAATGTATCTTTGTCCCAATATAACTGACCTTCTGCAATTTCTTCATGTTGTGGATTGTCTATTATACAATTTTCCTTCATTATTTCAATTTTGTCTTCTTTTCCATGATTATCCATCATCTCAACAATATTAGTTTCGTATACTTCTTCTACGTTCGGACATAGTAAACTAGCTGAAGTTGTTGCGAGTAAGTTGCCACCCAAGTATAAACTTGAATATGAGCATTCAGCACTTGAATACAGAGTTTTCAACGTTATGCATAATGGATATTCAATGATATCTAGGTTTTTCATTTTCATCTCCATATACAAGCGCACACTCATATCATTGTATATTGAAATTGCTATATAGCCATCCTTCACTTTATATTTTATCTCCATCGCACTTGTAATTGAATCTATATCCAATTGCTTGTATATTTCATCAATAAGATACTCATAGCTATATCCGAATTGATCAGCACACTATTAACAAGGAAATTAACAAATTTACTTTCACTTACCCATTCACCATTGTGTTGAAGTAAAATCGGAATCAAAATTGGAACAGTAGTTCCAACATTCACAATCTCCATAGACATTATTTGAGTTTGTCGATTTTGTATCAATTTCACAATTTAAGAACAAAATCTCAACTCTATTAAGCTGATTGTAGGCCGCAACTGTGCAAAAACTTTGAATTTCACCGTGAATTTTTTGGAGCTCTTCTCTGGGTTTAATCTTCAGAAACCCTAGAATTGTTTTGACAATATGAATAATTGGGCGACTTTTATAGTGTTTGGAGATTAAAGATCCCATACTGAACGCGTGAATTTAGGTAACAAAATCGATTAGGAGTGCTTTCCTTTTCGTTTGAGTTGAGCGTATGGTTTCAGCTTTTTCAGTTGCTAGTCTTTATTATTGTTTTTAGGCTATGACTTGTAAAGAGTTATTTTGTGGCTATTAGGTGATATAAGTTTGGCCCTAGTGGCTACAAATGAACTTCTCTCAAACTTTTAAGACCATAAGTTTCAAAAGTTTTTTTTTTCTTAAACTCCGTGCCGAGTCAAACTACCTCATCTAAATTGAAACGGAGGGAGTAACATCTTATAAGGGTAAATGGCAGCAATTGCAGAGAAACCATCAATACAGATCATTTTGAAGTTTTCTTAAATTTCTACTTATAAAGGAACATGTAAAAACAAGTACTCCCTTAGTTTCAATTTTTGTGGCAGCGTTCAGATTTCGAGAGTCAAACAAGTTTTTTTTTAGCCACGATTTTTTCGTGTGTCTTTTAAATTTTACGTAGTTTTTAAATATGTAAATTTTATTTCAAAAAATTTAAATATTTTATGTACGAATTTAAAGTCAATTAAAAAAATTTAACTCTCGAAATCTTAATTGTGCTATGTAAATTGAGACACAGGGAATAATTATCATGCATTATTGTTTGTTGTTATCAGCTTTGTTCTACCAGCTTTCTATCAGTGTTATACCTATATATATATATACAGATGTTATGTATACTTTCTTCGCTATTAAAGTCTTGGGTGACTATTTAAAAATTCTAGTTGATATAGTATTAATTCTCCTCATCATATGGCATGCATATTATGCTTCGTACGAGATAGAACAAATATACAAAATAATGGAAAATTGAATAAATATAAAAAATAATTCCATCCATTTCATTGTATGGGGAAATGTTTACCTAGCACAAAGTTTAAGAATATAAGAAAGAATTTTGTTATATATTCAAAATAATTCCATCCATTTTATTGTATGGGGAAATGTTTACATGGCACAAAGTTAAAGAAAATAAGAAAGATTTTTGTTATTTATTCAAAATAATTCCATGGAAAGTACATGTTCTCTATGATATCAAGGGATAATAACTCAAAATTCTCTACTGAGATGATAACTAAATTGTATATATAGTTATCATATATTTACACCTAGTGACGTAGTTCTCCATTAGCAT
>AWOL01S0034572.1:0-10436 GCA_000715115.1 Nicotiana otophora | reverse complement strand
GGTTAGTGATGTGGAATTTCTACTTAACCATATTATAAAAGAACATGTAAAATGAGCAGATGATGCATTGTTGGTTTGATGTTATCATATTTGTTCCACCAGCTTTCTATCAATGTTATACCTATAGTCTATAGATGTTATTAGGAGTGTACATAGGTCGGGTTGGTTCGGATTTTGCAATTACCAAGCCAAATCAATTGTATCGAATTTTTAAATCTATAGACCAAACCAACAAAAGTCGGGTTTTTAATATCGGGTTTTCTCGGATTTCTCGGGGTTTTTTTCCGATAAACTTGTGCTCCAAATATTTCTATAGTCCTAAATATAATTTTATCAATAACAACCATGTTTTTATTTTTTAGCATTGACATCAACTATGCTAGTCAATAGGTTGTATGGTTCCACTTTATAAAGGTCTCTACTTTATAAATTATTTTTCACTTTACACTAAAATGCTAATAAAAGCTTAAAGCAATTGACATGTCCAACTTCAATTGAACCTTAGATAAATAATTAGAAAGAGCAGGTTGGAGTATCATGGACAAATTAATTACTTTAAGTATTGTAAAAAGTCTAATTTCTCCAACTGTCAAATCAACTGAACCTTAAAGAAATAATGCAATACAAAAGCTTCTTAATCGATTAAAAATCATGCACCAACTTTCTTTTAATTAATTACCTTAAAGTAGTAAGGATTCCAAAAATAATCATGAAGCAAATTATAGTTAACTATCCCTCTAATCAATCCTCAAAGACGAGTCTGCATATTCTGAAAGAAAAGAAACAATTAACATATTTAATATTAAATAATATAAAAAAATAACTATATTCATTAACAATTGAATATAAACTATTACCTTCTTCAACTTGCTCAATTTTCTGGACTTCCTCTAACATGTCTTCAAACTTATATTCCTTGGAAATACATCAATGTAAGAAATAATGTAGGAAATACATCACTCTTAATTTTACATAGTCCATATTATTTAACCAAATGATTCAAAATATAAGTAAAAAAAATTCAATATCTTTTTAAGTAACAGTCAATTACTCATGTTAATCATCTAAGAGAAACAAAATAAACAAATGAATTCTATAATAGGGAGGAATACAACAGATTTGCAAAAAAACTCGTTAATCGGAAAAAGAAAAATCTTAGTTAATTGGAAAAAAGCAAGGCGTATATATGCAATTAGAAGAAAACATGTAAAATGAGAAAGGAAGAGCCTTACTGATGAGAGCAAAAGAGAGTTGATAGGGTTTGAGCTAATTGGGGGGTTTTGGAATAGAACGATATGGTTTCTTGCTTTTGGAAAAGAGACAAAATAATTTCAATTGTTTAAGTGTTTTAGAACAGCTTTAAGACTAATCTAGTTTTGCTTTAGGACTAGGTTTTGGTTTGGGCTCGATTATTCTTTTATGGGCCAGACAAAAACAAACATTTACATGAGCTATAAAACCAACTTAAAATATTATGCTAAATACAAAAATTATAAAAAAAAATTAAGAAATATTTATAACTTACATTCTAATAAATATTTTTATCTATCTAATATATAAAATATGTATACATGTAATGTCGGGTTGGTTTGGTTTCGGTTTGATTTTTTTAGTTAATACCAAACCAACCCTATTATGGTCGGGTTTTATTTTTCAATACCAAACCAAGTCAAACCAAACCACTAGTCGGATTTTTTTTCCGGGTTGACTCAGATTTTCAGGTTGGTGCGGGTTATCGGTTTGGTTTGTACACCCCTAGATGTTATGTATGCTTCTTTTGCTATTAGGGGTCGTTTGGTAGTGTGTATAAGAATGATATTAACACGGTGTATTAGTAATGTTGAGAGTAGTTATTTTGGAATTATTTCTTATCGATTATTTGGTTTGGTGTATTAAAGGTTTTGAAAGGGCAGTTCTGTCTTTATACATGCTTATTCATGTATTAAAAATATGGTAATACTAATGTCATGGTTACTATGTATAAGAATGGTACTGAATAGTATGTATAACTAATATTTGAATTAGTTATATATAGGTTGAAACATACTACTAAACAAGGGATTAATAGTACTAAAACTAGTACATGTATTATTTTCCCTAATATATCCTACCAAACGACTCCTTAAAGTCTTGGAAGACTAGTTAAAGATTCTTG
Organism: Nicotiana otophora; assembly: GCA_000715115.1. Lineage (NCBI taxonomy): Eukaryota > Viridiplantae > Streptophyta > Magnoliopsida > Solanales > Solanaceae > Nicotiana > Nicotiana otophora. Next base: position 8,281 of record AWOL01S0034572.1, on the reverse strand, counting down.
CTTATACGCCATTAATTCTCCTCATCATAGGACATATATATATTATGCTTAGCTCGAGACAGAATGACTAACACGAAGTTTAAGAAAAAAAATTATTTTTGTTATATAACAAAAATATCCTTAGAGCTTGAGGTGTCTTGAACAATTCATAAATGTTTTATGATTACAATAGCATGGTATGATTACCATAACAAATTTAGTGTAACCCCCAAGTGGGGTTGGAGGGGTAGTAGTGCTATCTATCTCTCTTTCTCTCTCTCTCTATATATACTATACGAAATTGAGCACATTTGCCCTTCGTTAATACTTTAGCTCAAGAATGTCCTTATCGTCACATAGTTGGTCCATATATGCCCTTAAAGTCACACATTTGGCCCATCTATGCCCTTTTCGAAAGGGAATCCACCCAAACTAATTAACTCTTTCGTTAATTGTATTACAAATAATATTTCCTTTTTATTAGTACTTTTTTTCTTTACCTTTCTCTTTTCTTTCTTCTTTTTTCTTTTCTTCTCCTTTTTTTCCTTTTTCTTTCTCGCTTATCCTATTTCTTCCATTGGTAATGTCTTATCCATTTTCGTAACCAATTTTACTTAACATTAATAAGAAAAGAAATATTAATGGTCAGTACGGATCTGTAGCTTACCCTTTTCAAAAATAGGAATTGGATTGAACAGCATTTTTCCTTCTTACAAAGCACATCTGTTGGCTTAAAAAGCTCACGCTCAGCGACAACTACAATGGTAGATAGGAATTTATGAGTTTTGTCAAGTGTAAGTGGTGACGAAAATAGAGAAGACATCATCAATGGAGGAAATCGGATATGGGAGAAAGAAAAAGGAAAAAAAAGAGAAGAAAAGAAAAAAGAAGAAAGAAAAGAGAAAGTTAAAGAAAAAAATACTAATAAAAAGGAAATAGTATTTGTAATACATTTTTAATACAATTAACGAAGAAGCTAATTAATTTTGGGTGGATTCCGTTTCGAAACGGGCATATATGAGCTAACTGTGTGACTTTAAGGGCATATATGGACCAACTATGTGACGGTAAGGACATTCTTGAGCTAAAGTATTAACGAAGGACAAGTGTGCTCAATTTCGTATAATACAAGGGCATATTTGGACCTTTTTCGTATATATATATATATATATATATATATATATATATATGTGCGCGCGTCATTCATTTCAATACAGACTACTAAAGAAAGAGCGTCATATAAAATATAACGGGAAGCAATAAAATATTTGACAAATTATCATTATGATCATTCAAGAATGAGATTCATTTAGATTCTCTCTTTATTGTATGACATTCATACCTTCTGGCAATGAATTTCAAGTACTATTACAACAATCTTTTCAAACCATAGGATTCATCAAATCATCAGATGATATGTCCCAAAGAACACAATCAGAATTGAACACAGTTGTTGATCCATTTCTTGTTACAATTTCTTTTCCACCCTCAGAATTTTCCCCACAATTCTCATTGCTAATTCTCTTGTGTTGCTGTAATTCTCCTCCTGCTGTGCATGTACTTCCACTACACAAACTTTGGTTCCAAGGTGAACCCTCTCCTTCATTAAGTAAAGAAGCAAAATTATAGTTAAATCCACCATTTTCAGATACTGGAAAATTAGTAGTGTCCCAATTCTTGATAGGATTTAACATGTCAGGTTCTTTAATTGCCCTTGATAATCCATACTTAATTTTCTCAATTGTTTCATCTTTGTTATCTTCATGTTTGACACTAGTACTTGGTCCATTATTTGGGGCTGTTGTAGCAGTACTTGCCATTCCAAATTGCTGAAACTGAAACTGAAAACCGATACGTTTTTTGGTCAAAAGATGAAGCATTTCATCTTTGAAACATCCTAGTGCTGCTTCAGCTAAATGAGGAACTTGTGGTGGAGATAATGTGTTAGCAATTTCACTTATTAAGTGAGAAAATGGCTTGTGAGTTACTGGATCAATTCCCATTCCAGATAACTTCTTTTTCAGCTTTGTGTTCCAATGATTCTTGACATCATTGTCTGTGCGGCCAGGCAACTGAGCAGCAATCACTGACCATCTGTTTGGAAAAAAGTTGGACAAGCATTGAGTCAGGGGCGGAGCTAGAGGGGCGGAAGGGCCGAAAAATCACATTGTATATAAAATGTTAATTTATTTTTTTAATATATATTTAGTAGATGTTGAAAGGGAGCTTGGAGCAACGGTAAAATTGTTTGACCTATAGGTCACGGGTTCGAGCCGTAAAAAGTCATTAATGGTTGCATTAGGGTAGACCGTCTACGTCACACTCCTGAGGTGCGGCCCTTCGCTGGACCCTGCACTAATGCTTGTATTAATGTAGGTTGTCTAAATCACACCTCTTGGGTTGTGATGCGATCCTTCCCCGGACCCTGCATGAACGTGGGATGCCTTGTACCTCAGGCTACTCTGAAAAAGTATATATATAGTAGATGTTGAACTCCCTCGCTAAAAATACTGCCTCCTTCATTGACTGAGTAACCATATGAATCAGTTTGATAAATATAGTCTAATTGATGCTACTCATATTGGAAGGCACAAAAGCTAAATTGGAAGAAATTGTGAAATATGGGTAATTGGAAATATGGTAATAGGTCCTTGATATCTCACTGATTACACCCCAATCACTGAAACTGGCTGTACAATCTTTCCTCTTATGTCATTGGAAGGGAGCTCTGGCACAACTGTAAAAGCTATCTCTGTGTAACCAAGAGGTCATGAGTTCAAATTATAAAGAAAACCCCTCGCCGAAATGGAAGGTAAAGTTATATATATTAGATCAAATATGGTCTGACCCTTACCAAAACTCCGTGTATATAATATAAGCTTAGTGCACTGGATTGTCTTTTGATCCTTGCTATCCAATATGAGGCAAAAATATTAAGGGGAAATTCCTAGAAGCTAAATTATTAAAGTTTTTACCTATTGCCAAGAACAGAGTGAAGTGTGACAATCGTCTGCTCTTCTGCCTCTGAAAACTGTCCATGTTTGAGATCAGGCCTGAGGTAATTTGTCCATCTTAATCTGCAACTCTTTCCACATCTCTGCAAACCTGTTTAATAGAAAATTAACAAACTTTTGATCATGTATATATGTGCAATTTGCACCATATATCCTTCTAAGCATTGTTTTATGAATTAATTTAAATAGCTGCTCGTTCAACTGCTTAAACTGAAAATAACCGGCATATATGTGTATATATATATAACCATGTATGATTTATGTATACCAGTTAGGAAGAGTAAATTGTGAATCTGACCGGCTATTTATGTAAAGATCGACGTACCAGCATGCTTAGGAATTAAACGCCAGTTACGAGTTCCATGTTGAGCTATGTAAGATGAAAGCTTGTGATCTTCCTCAGGAGTCCATTGCCCTCTCTTGACATTGTCTTTTTCACAACATGGGATTCTGCCCATCTCAAAGTTGTAAAATTTGCAAGTAAAATTTTCCTGTTAGGTTGAAATTTCTTTCTTTTTACTTTCTTTAGTGTGCTTTTAAAAAAAATGGAAGGAGAAAACAGTTTTTATTTGGTTCTTGTAAGGTGTAAACAAATAGAGAAATGTATATATATAGGGTAATGTTAGAAAGCCATGCATCAAAGGTGCATGATAGGATTAAAGAATTTAACGCTATTGGGCGTGTGAGACATTGGCCGGTAGCTCACCCACAAGACGCCCGGTCAACTCTCTTTCTCACTATGTGTTTGTGCATATGGGGTTGACTGATATGTGTGTTGCTCGGATCGCCGGGTGCGTATCGGATCCTTAAAAAGTTAAGCAATTTTAAGGATTCGACACGAATGTAGTGACGTCTATAGAGGATCCAAGCAACATGCATTGCTAGTGGAGGCTGATGGAGTCTGGAGTATGCGTTCAATCAAAGGCAGATCCAGAATATGAAATTTATGAGTTCCTACAGCGATCTCAAGTTAATATATAATAAAAACTAGGTTCACAGTCACATTTATAAAAATTTTAGTGAACTTTTTAATACATATACAAGATTTTGACAAAAAACATTGTGTTCCCGTGTACCCATATGTTATACTTTGGTTCCGCCACTAAATTCAATTGGTCCAACTGAATCCAACATTTTCGATACGGGACATAAATATAAATACGTGTCAAAATCATTAAAATCTCAGCAATGCTTAAATTTTGAACTTAGATTTTTAAAAATACAATCCGTCTAGTGAACAGAACCTTAATGATTGAACCTATTAAGATTAAATTCTAAATTCCACTAATGGATGTTGGTGAAAAATATGCAGAGAATTGGATGACGTGCAAATTATGTCATTTTAAGAATTTAGGTTATTAGAGTTGGGCTAGTCTTTCGGAAGTTATAAGGTTTTTGCACGAGTGGGTGCATGGTTTCTATGTCATGATCTTAATTACATGCATTTTTAACAAAGAGGTGCATTTTTCATTTGCATTAGAATATTTTTCTCAAGGGTGTCTGGTTAATGTTTTCTTGTCATAAAGGGCCACTCTCTTTTGCAGGAATCATAGAGATCCAATGAACAAATGATAAGCTACAACTGTAAATGCGGAGTTAGAATTTAAAATTTATGGGTTCTAAGCTTATCATCGAAACATAATTTGTCTTAGTTACTGGAATCACAATTAAATATTATATATATTTAATGAAAGATTAATACAAATATAGAGTCTAAACAAAAGTTACTGAGTTCGTAAACCCATACCGAATACTCTAGTTGTGCCCCTGGCTACAGCCCCTAAGGAGATTAGACTTTCAATCTAATATTTCTAATTTTACTTTGCAGTACCCACACTTGATGAAGAATTCAATTTACCAAGAGTCTTCTCCTCTTCTTGTTTAACTTTACTTCAACAATAAAAAATAAGAAACAGAAATATATATCTGTATGAACATATAATATTTTTTTTCAAAATTTTTATGTATATATAACATTGCTTGAAAATTAACACTAACTAAATATCAATTTGGAATAAAAGTAGAACGTTATTACAACTCGAAGCCTCAAATATAAACTCGTGTACTAGTTCAATTGTCATAACACTTGCATAAAATTCTGAGTACGCCATTGCTTATATATGATCACTGAAATGTTTATACAGCAATTTGCAGTGCTTTTAGTCCAATGTGTTGCAGCCATGTAATAAATTTATATTCAGATAGTAATTTGCTTTCGAGATATAGGCTTACTTCTAGATTGGTGATGCAATATGATGAGTATATTTTTAGTATTGAGTCATAAATCAATATTAATAAATGGATTGGTTTCAAATTAAACCTGATAAAAATTTTAAAAAGATAAAGGTGCTAGTAGTGCTAAAGCATAACTTTTGGAGAAGCATCAGAGATCATCGTTAATGCCATTAAAAAAGAAAAGAAAAAAAAGAACCTTAGCCTCCACAAGAATTGTTCAATTATCCACATTAAATTATAAAGGATGATGTTCAATTCTAGTAGTAGTATTTTAATATTTATTTTTGGTTTCTAAATGCCTTATCATTGTTTATATAATTGTATTAGTGTCATTGTCATTTCATATAGATTCTTTCTTTCTATTTAACCATCTAATGGAAGCTTTGTGACCTGATTAGTTCATATTCGCTTGAAATAGATTGACTAAGGAGAATATACGCAACCTATCAACAGATTTTCTATTGTTAGGGATTCAAACCTAATAACTCTGATTAAGGACGAAAATTTTTCAACCATCTCACCATATTATATGTGGTCGAGAGTATGACATATAGAGGTGGTGTGAAGTACATGGGGCATGGCAGCATAAAAACATATCTTATCTCTCCCAATTTATGAAGGGGTTGGGAGTACGTTATTGTCAAAGCACCAAAATTTTCGATCTGAATCTGAATATAAATTCTTTGAAATTTTAGAATAAAATTATCATATTAAAAAAAATAATATGAAAAGTACTACTACAAATCAGCATAATTAACAATTTAAATTATTAAAAAAATAAAAATATTCGTATGAAAGAAAAATTATTTGACTCCTCAAATAGTAGTATCTTCACATAAAATGCAAGGAAAGAGTATGATGTCATTAGGCCCACTAAAATTGGGGTCAAAGTCAAACCCAAAAATATTAGAAATGGAGTTTAAGAAAAGGAATTTTTTTGAAACAAGTAATCTTTAATAAATCATAAATATTTGTGTAGTTGTAAATTATCTCATCATGCATAAACTAAAAATTATAAAAGTATATCTTCCTTTTTCAGGATAGACTAAAAGATGAAAGTGTATTACTTAAACGAGGAGAGAGAAAAAATAATATATTAGATTGAAAAGAGAGTTAAAAAGGCAATGCAAGGTTTTCGGCATGGCCTCTTTCTAGTTGCTCGGGAACAATTAAGCGATTCTCTGAAAGTGGCACGCACCCCTACATCTTTTCTTAAAGGCCGAGGCAAAGGTTAGAGAGGTAGATACAAGTTTGGACGAACTCAATAGGTTTTATTTAGATCATGTATTTGAATTTAAGAAAATTATTATATATATATATATATATATATATAAATATTTAACTACGAACTCAATAATTAAAATATGTTATGAGTTCAATGAAAAATTCATAACCCATAAACTTTAAATTCTGACTCTGCTTACGTCCAAGAGAGAGGAGTATGGCCATTTGTAGACTTGAAAAGGAGCGCTTCTAGAACTACTAGTTGCGTTATCTCTTGAGATAGACCAAATATTTGGCTTGAATTGTACTATCATTACTGCCCCGATTTAGTACTGTGTTTACTGCGACGACAACGATTTACCAGCAAAAGCTCTTTCTCTTCATCCCTTTTCTAGCCATTCAAGAGTCCCAAATCCCACACAAACTGTTATGAACCCGTCATTGGACCCAGTGTTGGATAATGATGTAGTTGGGCTGAAAGACCAAATGGGAGAAGAACTTGGGCCTAGGGATCAACTGCGTAGGAGCAGAAGATTGAAACAACCCAATAGGCTTTTGGGGGATTTTATATGGCAAGCTGGATGAGGCAAGTGTCAATAGCCGGTTGGTTATAGGGGAATATTATATTGTTATAATAGAGATGTCTAGTATCAGTAGTGGTATAGTTAATGTGTAATGTTGCAGCTCTTTCTCTATCTCTTTCCCACTTTCTTGGTGTAATCCCTTCTCACCTCTTACCCTTTTGTTGCAGCTTTTCAATTGCCTTCAAGTTTGTAATTTCCTTTCAGTTGTTGAATCAAATTCCCCTATTAGTTGCTATCAAAAGTTTGGTTTACTTCATTGGTGCTTTCATTGTTATCTGCCAAATGGAGGATACTTTCTAAGTACGGGCACTTTATTCCTTTACCGGCAACTTTCACTGCCCAGTCCGTGGCTGAAGCTTTTGTAGTCCATATCATTAAGTTGCATGCTCCTCCTCGAACAATTGTGACGGATTGAGACCCTCGCTTCCTACATTCGTTTTGGCAAGAGCTTTATCGTTTACAGTGGACTGTTCTAGCCATGAGTACTGCTTACCATCCCCAAACCGACAGGCAATTCGAGGCATTAAATAAGTGTGTGGAGCAATATTTAAGGTGTTTTGTGGCTGACAACCCGCATGAATGGGTACCCACATTACCATGGGCCGAGTTTTGGTATAATACATATTTTCAAACTTCAGCGGGGATGACACCCTTCCAAGCATTATATGGCATAGAACCTCCCACCATCGCTCGCTATGTGTTGGGCACTGCTTCCGATGATTTGATTGAGTAGTACATGCTACGTCGAGATGAAGTACTGGGGATCCTGAAGTTTAATCTGTCCAGGTCACAATCCCGCATGAAAAATGATGCTGATAAGGGGCGAACTGATGATCATTTTGAGGAAGGTGACTGGGTGTTCGTGAAATTGCAGCCATATAAGCAACAGTCTTTGAGGAGCGCTCACCAACACAAGCTAAGTAGGAAGTACTTTGGACCTTACAAGGTACTGAAGCGGATTGGCTCTGTGGCATACAAGCTTCAATTACTTGAAGAAGCTAGGATTCATTCAGTGTTCCACATTTCCTTACTCAAGCGCTGTAAGGGGCAGCCAGATGAACAGATTACACCATTACAACTTTAAGATTCAGCTGCTCAGAACCTTGGGGACAAGGTTCTCTTTTCAGGAGGGAGTAATGTTATGAACTCGTCATTGGACCCAGTATTGGATAAATATGTAGTTGGGCTGAAAGACCAAATGGGAGAAGAACTTGGGCCTGGGGATCAACTGCGTAGGAGCAGAAG
>AWOL01S0034571.1:78319-101447 GCA_000715115.1 Nicotiana otophora | reverse complement strand
GTATTGGATAAATATGTAGTTGGGCTGAAAGACCAAATGGGAGAAGAACTTGGGCCTGGGGATCAACTGCGTAGGAGCAGAAGATTAAAACAACCTAATAGGCTTTTGGGGGATTTTATATGGCAAGATGGATGAGGCAAGTGTCAATAGCTGGTTGGTCATAGGGGAATATTATATTGTTATAATAGACATGTCTAGTATCAGTAGTGGTATGGTTAATGTGTAATGTTGCAGCTCTTTCTCTATCTCTTCCCCACTTTCTTGGTGTAATCCCTTCTCACCTCTTACCCGTCTGTTGCAGCTTTTCAATTTCCTTCAGGTTTGTAATTTCCTTTCAGTTGTTGAATCAAATTCCCCGCAGTTGCTATCAAAAGTTTGGTTTACTTCACAAACTGCACTCATTTGTGGAAGCATACTTTAGATAATGAGGGTGCTAACACGTAATGGTTCCATTTTATTTAATGGTATTTGACCGAATACGCGTTTATGAAAGAGTATCAAAAGTTTCTTAAGTTAAGGGCAGTCCGGTGCACTACATTTTCGCTATGCACGGAGTTCGGAGAAGGGACGGACCACAAAGGTCTATTGTACGCAGCCTTACCCTGCATTTCTGCAAGAAATTATTTTCACGGCTCGAACCCGTGACCTCCTGGTCAAAAGTTTCTTGCTATCACAATTATCTAGAGATAATAGGAATCGGGGAATTAGTAGTTATATTGGTTGACTACCTAGATTTTCACCTATCAGTGAGGGTTCGATTCCCCATCTTATAATCCCCTCCCCTATTTCCCCTTTCCTACATTCAATTACAAATACTAATAACAATAACAAATATAGTGTAATCTCACAAGTGAGATCTGGAGAGGATAGTATGTACGTAAACTTTACACCTATCTCGTGAAGATAGAAAAGTTATTTTCGATAGACCCTCGGTGTCATGAATGATATTGGGCTTGGGCCAAATGAAAGTAGCAGGCAAGTTGGGATTAACGTTAGTGGGCTTGAAAAGCCACCAAGCAAAAGAAAAGGATTGAAGAAACTGCCACATATGCTGGAAAGTTACATTTGGGACCCGGGTTGATGGGCTTAGCATGTGAAATACGAAATGGAGTTCGGTTAGTTAAATAGCACGATTTTGTGATAGTGCGATAGGTTGAATTTTGTAGAAACTTCTCCTCTCTGGTCTCTCTCCCTCGTATGTTTCTCTCTGTGGCTCTATCTCCTCATCTCCTTTCTTTCTGTTACTATTTCCTTACTTTATGACTATATCCTTTGCATTTCTATTGTAATCAGTTTATTTGGAAGTTTAATCAAGGTATTGTTTTGTTGAGTTCATAACATTGGTGCTTTTATTGAACTAGGACACCACTTACCGTTATTTCCGATACTGCCAAGTACAAGTAAAGTTTCTCATGTGCCTTCGGAGGGTGAAGCAGTGGTGGGCTCGATAGGTATCGCTTCAATTCTTCTAATGTATGTTGGCATTTCGGGGTCCAGGCAAAATCGTTTTTCTTTTTGAGTAGAGAGAAAAATCGGTGGCTTCGATCCGACGACCTCGAAATGAATCGGGCTAAGGCAGCTATCCGTCCGGTTAGCTTTTGCATGGCCTTTACACTGTCCACGACGGTGATGTCTTCGATGACCTTGATTTTATCGGGGTTGATCTCGATCCCCCGATTAGATACCATGAAGCCAAGGAACTTGCCCGAACCGACCCCATAAGCACATTTCTCGGGGTTGAGCTTCATGTTGTATTTCCTTAAAATCTCAAATGTTTTTTGTAAATGAACCAAATGGTCTTTTGCGCACAGGGACTTAACTAGCATGTCGTCAATATAAACTTTCATTGATTTACCTATTTGTTCTTCGAACATTTTATTTACTAGGCGTTGATAAGTAGCTCCTGCATTTTTTAGCTTGAAGGGCATTACATTATAACAATAAGTTCCATACTTGGTGATAAATGAAGTCTTTTCTCGGTCCTCCGGGTTCATTTGGATTTGATTGTACCCGGAATAGGCATCGAGAAAAGTAAGGATCTCGTGGCCGGCCGTGGAATCGATCATGCGATCGATATTAGGCAGTGGAAAAGAATCTTTGGGGCACACCTTGTTTAAATCCTTATAATCTATACACATTCTAAGTTTGTTCCCTTTTTTAGGAACTACAACTACATTGGCTAACCATTCAGGATATTTCACCTCCCGAATGGACCATATTTTGAGAAGTTTAGTTACCTCATCCTTTATGAATGCGTGCTTTATCTCGGACTGGGGTCTCCTCTTTTGTTTCACCGGTTTGAACCTGGGGTCCAGGCTTAGTCGATGCGTTATTATCTTCGGTGGGATCCCTGTCATGTCTAAATGGGACCAAGAAAAATAATCTATATTATCAATAAGGAATTGAATAAGACTTTTCCTAAGTTCGGGGGTTAATCTCGTTCCCAGGTTTACCTTTCGCTCGGGCCGGTACCCGATCAATATAACCTGTTCCAGCTCTTCGACCGTTGATTTGGTAGCGTCGGAATCTTCTGGAACAATAAAAGTTAGAGGGGTCGGAAAGTCCTCCTCTTCTTCTTCTATATCCTGCTTCCCCGATTCGGTTAAGGCAGATGGCTGTGATTGCTATTTGACTTCCTCTTTTCCTTTGATTCTCGACCTTTCCGAGGTTGATAGTGTCGATATTGGTGTTACCTCATCGACCGCAAATATTTCCTTTGCAGCATGTTGTTCCCCGTATACTATTTTTACACCATCTGACGTCGGGAATTTCATCACTTGGTGGAGGGTCGAAGGGACTGCCCTCTTATTGTGGATCCAAGGTCTTCCGAGCAGGGCATTGTATCTCATGTCACCCTCGATTACGTGGAACTTGGTATCTTGAATTGTTTCAGCCATGTTCACCGGTAGAATAATCTCCCCTTTAGTTATTTCACTGGCCATATTGAAGCCGTTTAAAACCCGAGCTACGGGCACGATTTGATTCTGTAGGCTGAGTTGTTCCACGAACCTCGATCGGATTATATTCACCGAATTACCTGGATCCACTAAAACACACTTAACTTGAACTTTATTTAGTAAGATAGAAATTACCAGAGCGTCGTTGTGGGGCTGAGAAATGCCTTCTGCTTCTTCCTTGTTGAATGACAAAGAGCCTTCGGGCACATAATCTCGGTTTCGTTTTTCCCTAGTGGTTGATACCTTAGTGTGTTTGAACATGGGTCCATGTGAAATGTCGACCCCACCGACGATCATATGAATGACATGTTGGGGTTCCTCCTGTTTATTTTTTCTGTTGGCGTCCCTTTCTTTGAAATGATTCTTGGCTCGATCGTTGAGGAACTCTCGAAGGTGGCCCTCGTTGAATAGATGGGCTACCTCCTCTCTTAATTGTCTACAATCCTCGATCTTGTAACCATGCGTGCGATGGTACTTGCACATCAAATTCGGGTTTCTTTGGGAAGGATCGGTCTGTATGGGTCTAGGCCACCCAGTATCTTTGATCCTTTCGATTGCTGATACAATGCCTGATGCATCGATGCTAAAATTATATTCCGATAACCGAGGTGCCTCTGTGGGATCGGCATACTTGTCAAAACCACTTCTGCTCATAAGTCCCCAAGAACTCTGTCCTCGATCACTTCTTCGATTGTTCCGGGCGGAATTGCGTCCTGAACCATTGTTCCTTCGATCTACGGTATATGGTTGATATCGGTCTCTATTCGACCTAGGATCCCTGTCGATGTCCCTCTGATTCTTAACTACCGACCTGTTTCGATTTCGTTATCTTCTAAATTGTTACCCTTTATGGCACACGTGTAAGAGGTGACGTGTTCGTTAGGGTCGGTCGTCCCATTATATTTAGGAATCTCGGGCATGCAGAATTTTTTGGGGATCGGTTTTGGAGCTGCACTCGGGGGAAAGGGATTTTGCATGAATTTTTCAGAATCCAACCCTTTCAACACTGGTGGTGCCCTCGGGATCTGATCGACCCTTATAACAACAACAACAACCCAGTAGAATCCCATTAATGGGGTCTGGGGAGGGTAGTATGTACGCAGACCTTACCCCTACCCCGAAGGAGTAGAGAGGCTGTTTCCGAAAGACCCTCGGCTCTAAAAAAAAAAAAAAAAAAAAAAAAAAAAAAAAAAATGGCCTTACTATAGCTGGCTTTGTTCTGTGGGTGATTTCTCAGGGTGGACTGGGCTCTGGTCTGCTCGGTACTTGGGTTTGACTCTGCAACTGAGCTATCGCTACCTGTTGAGCTTACAATATTTCAAAAATCATACGCAAGCTGATTCCGCTTTCCTCAACGTTATGGGTGTCTCGAGCTGCAGATCGAGTACCACCGTGAATTCTATTTTCAGGTTCAGAACGTTGGCTTGCCTCAATAGCCACATGCAAATTAACGTCTAATGGTTCTTTGACTCGAGCCCCAACGGCATCGACAATCGGCCTTTCGGTCCTGGGTGTCAAGTTGTTGTTCTCACCTTGAAGGCCAATTTCGTTGTCAACAGGTAAGGCCATTAATTGAGAGTTCGTTGTTGCTAATCCGAAATCAAAGACACTTTCAACGACAAGCGTAAAATGGTGTGTTTTGCAGATTTGTGTCAAATAACTACCGTTATCCTTAGCCCCATGGTGGGCGCCAAACTGTTTACCCGAAAAACAAATAGAGTTGAATTTATACGTAGTTCTAAGGGTATGCGGTACAACTTGACATAGATCGTATAAGCGGAAATATCGAATATTGACTATCAAGAATGAAAATACAAACAAGGTTCAATGGAGGATAGTTTATGAGTAAGCAAGATGAAAATAGTGTATAAAGCTCAAAATGATAATCTCTCAATATGGAGCATATGCACAGTATTTAAGTTATGGTGTCTTAATGTCTCAATTCCCCCTTACAGAGATAATAGCCATCCCTCTTATAGTAGGGGATCCTACTTTAGATATAATTAAAAATGCATAGTGAGGAACCATGATAAATTAACTTTTTCTTTTTTCCTGCCGAGATTCTCTCCTTTAGTGGGCTGTAACGGCTCTTGTCTATAGGCTCGATATTGACTTAAGCTCGATACTGAATCGAGCTCGATATTGATTTGAGCTTGATTTTGACTCGGGGTCCGGTATTGATTCGGGCTCAGCATTGATCGGTCTTTGCTTCACATCATGGTTCGATTTGGATTCGAGCTCGATAATGACTTCGAGCTCGGTATTGATCGGTCCCTGAAACTCACAGCTAGGTTACCCGGCTTTGGATCTTATCCCAAAATTATGAAGACGCTCTTTGGTCCATTATGTTCCCATCTCGACCAGTCATACGAAGGCCGAAATCAGTTTCGACCGTATAAAAATAGTCCCCTCATTTCTCGAAAAGGATGTGGCGAGAAACGATATGATTTCCCAATGGATCGACCAGATATACACTGATGTTTGCATCGAACCCGACCATGACGTACGTATAGCTGTCCCGTCGGTTCCGTTTACCAAGGCATTAAATGCGTGTCAGACGGTGGTCTGCCACTGCTGATATTGAACCGTCATTCTTTTTACCGTTTATCACTTTTACATCTCTAGTTTCCAAATTTTCTAAGCTCTTTCTCGCATCTTCTGAGTTTATCTGCAAGCCTGTGATTTTTATTGCAAAATCTTCCTTCTGTGGTCTTCACTACAAAACTTTTCTTCAAAACACCACATCTTTGTCATCTATTTCTATTCTCGATCTTCAAAGCCAAAATGGTGAAAACATCAAAAACCGTTTCTCAAAAAGAAAAAGCTTCTTCTTCACAGCATGTCGCTGATAAAACACTGGTGGAGCCACGGCCTGAGGAGTGTGTTCCCGAGGAGTGTGTTCTTACCTCCGATTTTAAGGTCGACTAAGGCTTGTCGGTTCCCGACCGATGCGAGCCAGTATCGAGGTATTTGTGTTCGATAACCGATGGGCATCTCGAACAGATAAGTAAAGATTGCAACTGGGAGAACAAAGAAGTGGTAATCCTGTCTCCCGAAGAAGACATTTCTACTCATGTGAAAGGATTTTTAAGTATGTATACTTACCCTTTCACGTTAGGTCCTCTCGACCCTATTATCATTGATTTTTGCCGTCAATACCAAATAACCCTAGGCCAAATCCATCCTTCTTCTTGGCGGATCGTTATTTTGATCCATTTCTTTGTGAACAAAATTGAGGGGATGCCTTTCACCCTCGACCACCTCATTCGATTGTACAGCCCCCGCCTCTTTCGAGGTAGGTTAATAAAACTTCAGTGCTGGGCTACCAAGGTTCTGTTCTCGAGCATAGACGAGGACAAGGATCGAGGTTGGATAGGTAGGTTCATTCGAGTGAAGACTTCGGACCTAATACCGGCCGAGAAGATGACATTTCCCGCGGAGTGGAACATGAAGCGTAAGTGTAACTCCGCTGTCATCCCCTATTGTTTTGCCCCTTCATTTCTTTCTCACCGATATCCCCTTTTTGTGATGTCGCGGTTCTTTGGATGCCCGGTGCAATTCCTGACCTCAAGAACTGGGTACGGGACCTGGCTTCGACCTCTACATACGCCGAGTGCTCATGGCGTGATTTGTCAAAGGGCTGATGGGAGGCCAAAAATCATGGTAAGTCTCTTTCTCGTATCTTTGATAGTTCAAACGAAGTGTTTTCCATCTACTTAAATCAATTTTCTTGTGTGTAGGTCCGGGAAAAGATGCGGTTTTGAGGCCCCCGTCCGGCGAGGAAGAAGCTTCGGCCTCTATTCCAAAACCGGTGAAGGATAATAAGAGAAAAAAAGCTTCTACTTTTGAAGATCCAAAATCGAAGACGAGGACGGATCATAAGCCGAGGAATAATACCATCCCTTTGACCGAAGAATCAGTTCGGTGTCTAAGGGATGAAGACGAGGAAGAAGAAGACGACGAGTCCGTACTGGTGGCCCGAGTGAAGAAAACTATTTATGCCTCAAAGGCAGTTGGATCTATGGTGATTTGTGTGTCTCCGCCTCGAACTGAGGTGGTATCGGAGAAGGATTCGGGCAAAGTCTACGAGTTAATGGAGGTTGAGGATACATCTCACCGAAGTCGACAACCGGTGGGTATATCCAAAAGGGCCGTTCCTGAAGCTCTCCGAACCGAGGAGAACGCCCCAAGCAACTCGCTTGGGGCAATAGTAATCAAAGACTCGCCTACTCTCCCCGCCTTTTCTGAAGGGGCGATTCGAGAGGCCCAAGGGGGGGCCCTCGAAGTAAACGATCCTCACGAGGGAGAGGACCTTTTTTGTGATCTGTTTACCGGTATCAAGGATGTTGTCGGCCCTAGTGATGCACTGGTCTTTTCAACGAAGTGCAGCAGGCTATGAATCGGGTAAGCCTTAGCTCACTTCGTTGATACCACCTTCATGTTTGTTTTTCTTTTCTAACTTCTTTTCTTCTTTCTTCGCAGGCCGCAACGGTTCATCGAGAAGCGTGTTCTCGATCTTGAGTTGAGTTGCGCCGGTACGAAGCAGACCTCCGACAGGTCACAGAAAAGAGGAACGCCCTTAGACTCCTCTTCGGGTAAAGGGAAGAAGAAATCAATGACCTCTGAGCTAAGTTGGCCAAGGCTTATCAAGACCAGACCGACATGACCGAGCAGGTAATGATAATCTTAAAAACCCATGGGCTCGCTTCTGGAACGGTGGCTAATATTTCTATCTCACAACTGCAGCAAAAGCTTGAGGTGATTGGGAAGCTTCGTGAGGAGGTCGATATGATAAGGGCGGAGACCTTGGGATGTAAAGATGGTATGGACCGTCTCGCCGTAGAAAAAAACTACTCGAGCCCAATTATCATCGGCCGAAAGCCAACTTCAAGTCATGAAGGAGTAGAGCTCGGTCCAAGCAAGAAAATAGAAGAGCTCGAGGCTCGGTTGGCCTCCGAACTTGCCAAAGCCAAATCTGATGCTGAAAAAGCAAAGGCCAATGCGGATGCATTCACGGCTGTCTATCGGGCCGACGCTGAAGCCGATCAGGTACAAGCAAGAGAGGCAGCTGAGATCACTAAAACTCGATCACATTGGGCTGTTGAACTTGCCAAATTCCAATCTCTGAGGGGGACCCTCGAGTAGATCTATACTCGAGGTTTTGATCTCACCGAAGAGATAAAAAGGGCTAAAGAGCTCGAAGTCGATGCTGAAGCCTTGGCTTCCGATGATGATGATAATGATGGGAGCAAGAGTGGGCCTGAGAGCGGGGAGGAGTCCGATGGAGAAGAGTCCGCCTCCAGAGATAACCAGGAGACTTAGAGTTTTTTCTATTTTTTGTGTAAGGTCTTGTTCGGACGTTGTAAATACTCTTGAATATATATAAAGATCTTTTCCTTTCCCGACTTGTTTCTATTTTATTTTCTGCCTTGTGAAGATCTTGTTTCATTCATGCCTTATGAAAGTTTTCATAAGTTTGAGGCTTTAGGAAATTTGATTGAATTCGGGCCTTTATAGCCTTTATAACCGAGTGGGTGTTTGCTCAAACTTGAAGCGGTGTAGCCCGTAGGCTTTATGGTTGAGTTAGTGCTTCGCTCTAACTCGAAGTAATAGTTAGTCCGTAAGCTTTTATTGGTCGAGTGAGTGCTTTGCTCGAACTTGAAGTAAGGTAGCCCGTAGGCTTAATAGTCGAGTGAGTGTTTTTCTCGAACTCAGAATAACTGTTAGCCCTTAGGATTAGTAGTCGAGTGAGTGATTGCTCGAACTCGAGATAATTGTTAGCCCTTAGGCTTAGTAGTCGAGTGAGTGATTGCTCGAACTCGAAGTAAGAGTAGCCCTTAGGCTTAATAGTTGAGTGAGTGATTGCTCGAACTCGAAATAAGGTAGCCCGTAGGCTTAGTAACCGAGTGAGTGATTGCTCAAACTCGAAATAATAGTTAGCCCGTAGGCTTTATAGTCGAGTGAGTGATTGCTCAAACTCGAAGAAAGGTAGCTCGTAGTCTTTATTAGTTGCGTGAGTGTTTTTCTCGAACTCGGAATAATTGTTAGCCCTTAGGCTTAGTAGTCGAGTGAGTGATTTCTCGAACTCGAGATAATTGTTAACCCTTAGTCTTAGTAGTCGAGTGAGTGATTCCTCGAACTCGAAGTAAGAGTAGCCCTTAGGCTTAATAGTTGAGTGAGTGATTGCTCGAACTCGAAATAAGGTAGCCCGTAGGCTTAGTAACCGAGTGAGTGATTGCTCAAACTCGAAATAATAGTTAGCCCGTAGGCTTTATAGTCGAGTGAGTGATTGCTCAAACTCGAAGAAAGGTAGCTCGTAGTCTTTATTAGTTGCGTGAGTGTTTTTCTCGAACTCGGAATAATTGTTAGCCCTTAGGCTTAGTAGTCGAGTGAGTGATTTCTCGAACTCGAGATAATTGTTAACCCTTAGTCTTAGTAGTCGAGTGAGTGATTCCTCGAACTCGAAGTAAGAGTAGCCCTTAGGCTTAATAGTTGAGTGAGTGATTGCTCGAACTCGAAGTAAGGTAGCCCGTAGGCTTCGAGTGAGTGATTGCTCGAACTCGAAATAATAGTTAGCCCGTAGGCTTTATAGTCGAGTGAGTGATTGCTCGAACTCGAAGAAAGGTAGCCCATAGGCTTTATTAGTCGAGTGAGTGTTTTTCTCGAACTCAGAATAATTGTTAACCATTAGGCTTAGTAGTCGAGTGAGTGATTGCTCGAACTCGAAGTAAGAGTAGCCCTTAGGCTTAATTAGTTGAGTGAGTACTTTGCTCGAACTCGAAGTAAGGTAGCACGTAGGCTTAATAGTCGAGTGAGTTTTTTCTCGAACTCGGAATAATTGTTAGCCCTTAGGCTTACTAGTCGAGTGAGTGATTGCTCGAACTCGAAATAATAGTTAGCTCGTAGGCTTGGTAGTCGAGTAAGTGATTGCTCGAACTCGAAATAAGAATAGCCCTTAGGCTTAATAGTCGAGTGAGTGATTGTTCGAACTCGAAGTAAGATAGCCCGTAGTCTTAGTATGGGGCTTGGCCTCATTGATTTTTCGGTTGGCAATCCCGATTTACGGGGTAGTGGTTGGCCCTTAAGCCTGTTTGCGTAATAGATCATGAAATAGCGGATGGGTTCAGAGACGTGAGATATTGGCAAAGAAGAAATTTCTCTTTATGTCGTTATACATGTGTTCATGTTTTGTACCAGGGATTGAGCAAACTACATGAGCATAGAATTGAGAAAACTACACGAGCATGGTTCGTTTTGACCATTTTGACTCTTACAATTTTTCCTATTGAAACCCTGTTGTTATGAAGTAACTTCCTTGCATCGAACTTGACATATGAACTTGATATATTTGAGGGTAACGCCCCCCAGTATTCGAGGTTGATTGTAAAGAGGCATCGGATACTGTTGAATTATTTTAAGTTAGCACGATCAATGGTTGCCTCATTAAAAATCTTGCCGAAAATCCCATCTGGGATAAAATCGGTCTAAGGAAAAAAGAGTGCAACGCGTGCTTTAAGGCCTAATGCTTTGTGTTGAATAACCCATTCCTGTTCTTGGTCGAACTCCTGCAAGGGTTAGTTTCGAAGTATAAATGAATATGGGAGGGTCATACCTTAGCAGTAGTATCGTTTTAGGTGCGACACATTCTAATTGCTTGGTAGTTGTTTACCGTTTATAACACCGAGCTTGTAGGATCCTTTACCGACGATTTCGAATACCCGATACGGTCCTTCCCAGTTTGGACCCAGTTTTCCTTCATTTGGATTTCGGGTGTTGAGGGTGACTTTCCTTATCACTAAGTCCCCGATTTTAAAATGGCGAAGATTGGTTCTTCGATTATAGTATCTTTCGATCCGCTGTTTTTGGGCGGCCAATCGGAGGAGACCGGCTTCTCGCTTTTCATCCAATAATTCGAGGCTAGTATTCATAGCCTCGTGATTTGACTCTTCTGTTGTATGTCGAAACCTCGCACTGGGTTCCCCGAATTCGACTGGAATCAAGGCCTCGGAACCATATACTAAGGAGAACGGGGTTGCTCTCGTACTGGACTTTGATGTTGTTCGATATGCCCAAAGGACTTCGGATAAAATTTCTCTCCATTTTCCCTTAGCGCCGTTCAACCTTTTCTTTATGTTTTGAATGATAGTCTTGTTCGTCGATTCTGCCTGTCCGTTCCCACTAGGGTGGTATGGCGTTGTTAATATCCTTTTTATTTTATGGTCTTCGAGGAATTTCGTCACTTTGCTGCCGATAAATTGTTTTCCATTGTCACACACTATTTCGGCGGGTATCCCAAATTGACATACGATGTGATCCCAGATGAAGCCTATAACATTTTTCTCTCTTACTTTCTCGAACGCCTGTGCTTCAACCCATTTAGAGAAATAGTCAGTCATAAATAAAATGAACTTAGCTTTACCTGGGGCCGACGGTAGAGGGTCGACGATGTCCATCCCTCATTTCATGAATGGCCATGGGGATAAGACTGAATGAAGTTATTCTCCGGGCTGATGGTTCATCGGTGCAAACCTTTGGCATTTATCATATTTTCGAACAAACTCTTTAGTGTCTTTTTCCATGCTATCCCAGTAGTATCCTGCTATAATGATTTTGTGAACCAGATTCGGCGCCGGAGTGGTTCCCACAAGTGCCTTCATGGACCTCTCGTAAAACGTAATCGGTATCCCCTGGTCCTAAGCATACTGCCAACGGTCCATCGAATGTCCTTCTATATAACGTTCCATCTTCAGCCAATGTGAATCGAGCAGCTTTGGTTTGTAGGGTCTGTGAATCTTTAGGGTCCGATGGGGGCTTTCCGTTCTTCAAGTATTCAATATATTTATTCCTCCAATCCCAGGTTAAGCTTGTAGAGTTTATCTCAGCATGACCTTCCTCGATCATGGATTTCGAGAGTTGAATGACAGTCCCCGAGCTGAACTCGTCTTCCTCGACCGACGACCCCAAATTTGCAAGTGCATCGGCCTCATTGTGTTGTTCTTGAGGTACATGTTGTAAAGTCCATTCTTTGAAACGGTGCAAAGTTACCTGCAGTTTGTCCAAATACCTTTGCATTCTATCCTCTCAAACTTCGAAGGTTTTGTTCACTTGGTTTACCACCAGTAAAGAGTCACACTTGGCTTCAATGACTTCTGCTCCCAAGCTTTTGGATAGTTCGAGACCTGTAATCATGGCCTCGTACTCTGCCTCATTTTTATCAACCTAGAAGTTTTGATAGATTGCCTAATAGTGCTACCCGTGGGCGGCTTAAAAACGGTGCCTAGCCTGGACCCCTTCACATTCGAAGCACCGTATGTGAAGAGGGTCCATACCCCCGATAATGTACCCGATTTTAACGAGTTCCTTTTCCACTTCGGGTACGAGGGTTAGCATGAAGTCGGCTACGAAGTCCGCTAAAATTTGAAACTTGATGGCCGTCTAGGGTTGATATTCAATATTATACCTACTAAGTTCAACGACCCATTTGGCCAATCGACCTGATAGTTCGGGCTTGTGCAAAATATTTCGAAGTGGGTAAGTGGTTTAATACGCATATGGGGTGACATTGAAAGTATGGTCTTAACTTTCTAGAGGTGCTTAACAGTGCAAGTGTCAATTCTCTAAGTGCGGATACCTAGTTTCTGCTTCCCCTAAGGTTCGACTTATATAATAAACGGGAAATTGCGTACCTTGCTCTTCTCGAACTAGGGCACTACTTACCGCTATTTCTGATACTGCCAAGTACAAGTAAAGTTTCTCATCTGCCTTCAGAGTGTGAAGCAGTGGTGGGCTCGATAGGTATCGCTTCAATTCTTCTAATGCTTGTTGGCATTCTGGGGTCCAGGCAAAATCGTTCTTCTTTTTGAGTAGAGAGAAAAATCGGTGGCTTCGATCCGATGACCTCGAAATGAATCGGCCTAAGGCAGCTATCCGTCTGGTTAGCTTTTGCATGGCTTTTACACTGTCCACGACGGTGATGTCTTCGATGGCCTTGATTTTATCGGGGTTGATCTCGATCCCCCGACTCGATACCATGAAGCCAAGAAACTTGCTCGAACCGACCCCGAAAGCACATTTCTCGGGGTTGAGCTTCATGTTGTATTTTCTTAAAATCTCAAATATTTTCTGTAAATGAACCAAATGGTCCTATGCGCGCAGGGACTTAACTAGCATGTCGTCAATATAAACTTTCATTGATTTACCTATTTGTTCTTCGAACATTTTATTTACTAGGCATTGATAAGTAGGTCCTGCATGTTTTAGCCCGAAGGACATTACATTATAATAATAGGTTCCATACTTGGTGATAAATGAAGTCTTTTCTCGGTCTTCCGGGTTCATTTGGATTTGATTGTACCCGGAATAGGCATCGAGAAAAGTAAGGATCGCGTGACCGGCCATGGCATCGATCATGCGATCGATGTTAGGCAGTGGAAAAGAATCTTTGGGGCACGCCTTGTTTAAATTCTTATAATCTACACACATTCTAAGTTTGTTCCCTTTTTTAGGAACTACAACTACATTGGCTAACCATTCGGGATATTTCACCTCCCGAATGGACCCTATTTTGAGAAGTTTAGTTACCTCATCCTTTATGAATGTGTGCTTTATCTCGGACTGGGATCTCCTCTTTTACTTCACCAGTTTGAACCCGGGGTCCAGGCTTAGCCGATGCGTTATCATCTCCGGTGGGATCCCTGTCATGTCTAAATGGGACCAAGCAAAACAATCTATATTATCAATAAGGAATTGAATAAGCCTTTTCCTGAGTTCGGGGGTTAATCCAGTTCCCTAGTATACCTTTCGCTCGGGATGGTATTCGATCAATATAATATGTTCCAGCTCTTCGACCGTTGATTTGGTGGCGTCGGAATCTTCAGGAACAATAAAAGTTCGAGGGGTCAGAAAGTCCTCCTCTTCTTCTTCTATCTCCTGCTTCCCCGATTCGGTCGAGGCTGATGGCTGTGATTGTTATTTGACTTCCTATTTTCCTTTGATGCTCGACCTTTCCGAGGTTGATAGTGTCGATATCGGTGTTACCTCATCGACCGCAAACATTTCCTTTGCAGCATGTTGTTCCCCGTATACTATTATTATACCGTCCGACGTCGGAAATTTCATCAGTTGGTGGAGGGTTGAAGGCACTGCCCTCGTATTGTGGATCCAAGGTCTTCCGAGCAGGGCATTGTATCTCATGTCACCCTCGATTACATGGAACTTGGTATCTTGAATTGTTCCAGCCACGTTCACCGGTAGAATAATCTCCCCTTTAGTTATTTCACTGGCCATATTGAAGCCGTTTAAAACCCGAGCTGCGGGCACGATTTGATTCTGTAGGCCGAGTTGTTCCACGACCCTCGATCGGATGATATTCTCCGAACTACCTAGATCCACTAAAACATGCTTAACTGGAACTTTATTTAGTAAGATAGAAATTACCAGAGCGTCATTGTGGGGCTGAGAAATGCCTTCTGTTTCTTCGTTGTTGAATGACAAAGTGCCTTCGGGCACAAAATCTCGGGTTCGTTTTACCCTATTGGTTGATACCTTAGTGTGTTTGAACATGGGTCTATGTGGAATGTCGACCCCACCGACGATCATATGAATGACATGTTGGGGTTCCTCCTGTTCATTTTTTCTATTGGCGTCCCTTTCTCTGAAATGATTCTTGGCTCGATCGCTGAGGAACTCTCGAAGGTGGCCCTCCTTGAATAGACAGGCTTCCTCCTCTCTTAATTGTCTACAATCCTCGGTCTTGTGACCATGCGTGCTATGGTACTTGCACATCAAATTCGGGTTTCTTTGGGAAGGATCGGTTTGTGTGGGTCTGGGACACCTAGTATCTTTGATCCTTCTGATTGCCGATACAATGCCCGATGCATCGATGCTAAAATTATATTTTGATAATTGAGGTGCCTCTGTCCTCGATCACTTCTTCGATTGTTCCGGGCGGAATTACATCCTGAACCATTATTCCTTCGATCTGCGATATATGATTGATATCGGTCTCTGTTCGACCTTGGATCCCTATCGATGTCCCCCTGGTTCTTAACTACTGACTTGTTTGGATGTCCTGAACCGGATAGGGCTCTTAGTTGGTCGTCCTCGACCCTGATCTTCGATTGATATTGATTGTGCACATTTGCCCAGGTCACGGCCGGATACTCGATCAAACTTTGTTTCAACTGACGTGATGCTATCGAACTCCGCTCATTCAAACCTTGGGTGAAATCTTGAACGGCCCAATCATCTGTGACCGGTGGCAATTCTATGCGTTCTATTTGAAATCGGGACACGAACTCCCTCAGCATTTCATTATGCCTTTGTCTTAGCTTGAAAAGGTCTGATTTCCTTGTTGAGACCTTTATGGCCCATGCGTGTGCCTTTACGAAAGAATTTGCTAACATGGCGAATGATTCGATGGAATTTGGTGGCAGGTTGTGATACCAAATCATTGCTCCCTTCGAAAAGGTCTCTCCTAATTTTTTCAACAGCACAGATTAGATTTCGTCATCTTCTAAATCGTTACCCATTATGACACACGTGTAAGAGGTGACGTGTTCGTTAGGGTCGGTCGTCCTATTATATTTAGGAATCTCGGGCATGCAGAATTTTTTGGGGATCGATTTTAGAGCTGCACTCGGGGGAAAGGCTTTTGCACTAATTTTTTGGAATCCAAACCTTTTAATACCGGTGGTGCCATCGGGATCTGATCGACCCTTGAGTTATATGTTTTCGCTTTTTTATCATTTTCTTTGATCTGTTTTGTGAGTTCCTCGAGTATCTTAGCAATTTCTGGATTAGTACCTGATTCTTGCTCATTTGACCTTATTATAGCTGGCTCTATTCTGTGGGTGATTTCTCAGGGTGGACTGGGCTCCGGTCTGCTCGGTACCTGGGTTTGACTCTTCAACTGAGCTATCGCTACCTGTTGAGCTTGCAACATTTCAAAAATCATACGCAAGCTGATTCCATTTTCCTCAACATTATGGGTGTCTCGAGCTGCAGATCGAGTACCACCATGAATGCTATTTTCAGGTTCAGAACGTTGGTTTGCCTCAATAGCCACATGCGAATTAACATCTAATGGTACTTCAACTCGGGCCCCAACGGCATCGACAAGCGGTCTTTCGGCCCTGAGTGTCAAGTTGTTGTTCTCACCTTGAAGGCCAACTTCGTTGTTGACAGGTAAGGCCATTAATTGAGAGTTCGTTGTTGCTAATCCAAAATCAAAGACACTTTCAACGACAAGCATAAAATAGTGTGTTTTGCAGATTTGTGTCAAATAACTACCGTTATCCTTAGCGCCACGGTGGGCGCCAAACTGTTTACCCAAAAAATATATAGAGTTGAATTTATACGTAGTTCTAAGGGTACGCGGTATAACTTGATGTAGATCGTATAAGCGAAAATATCGAATATTGACTATCAAGAATGAAAATACAAACAAAGTTCAAGGGAGGATAGTTTATGAGTAAGCAAGATGAAAATATTGATTTGAGCTCTATTTTGACTCGGGGCTCGGTATTGATTCGGGCTCAGCATTGGTCGGTCTTTTCTTTGCATCATGGTTCGATTTGGATTCGAGCTCGATAATGACTTCGAGCTCGGTATTGTTTGGTACCTGAAACTCAAAGCTAGGTAACCCGGCTTCGGATCTTATCACGAAATTATGAAGACGCTATTCGGTCCATTATGTTCCCATCTCGACCAGTCGTACGAAGGCCGAAATCGGTTTCGACCGTATACAAAATTTGACATGAAAGTGGAAGATTCAGTGAAGAATCATTCAGTCAAGCATGAAACCCAGGTGTTTGACGAAATGATTCATACAATTTCTGCAGTTAAGTGTAATCATAGTGACTTTGTCATGTTTGATAATCAACTAGCACTGCCTTGTGTGCTTTCTGCTTGCAGTCACAACCAACGTCTCAATAGAGGTATATTTGATTACTTAAATGGTATTGATCATGCTAAACTTAATTTATCCTTGCATCAATTTACATTTGATCAATTTGGATTGGAGTTTCCATCTGATCCTGGCTCTAGTTCGCTTTTCATATTCCTTAGAGTTGCAAGAAATTATATATTATGTTCTGCTTCGAGCGATTTGGGTCCCGATAAGTTCATAATGTCAATCTTAAGGAATTCTTGTATTGAACCCTTGAAACTTGACTTGCGAAATACGGTTGATGCATACAAATGGGTAACAACAAACTGTGTGGGAAAAAATATTCTTCTAAGGATTGTTATTGGTGACAAAGATCCTTCATTTATAGCGTCATGTGAATGGAGCGGAGTAGATATTGGATTAGACTTTTCTTATAATCCTGGTTCACGTTTCCTTACTTCATACCTTGGGGTTGCAGATGCAAAGAGGACAAGTTAAATGGTATACATATGCTTCTTGTTAAATCCTTTATAAGGAAGCCACTTCATTGCACAAGAACAGGTCCATCACCAAGATTACACCATATGACTATCCTTTTTTATGTTAAATTGCTTCTGGTCATTGGGGGATCATCAAAGTCTAAACCATTATATGACTTATACACGCTTGATTTTGAGACAATTGTGTGGTCAAGAACTAAAATGTGTGGATTTCATCCTTCACCTATAGCTCTTGGTGGCTTACAGATAACATTGCTAAATGAGGTTGCAGCATTCGTGCAGGAAACCAATAAATTGTCAGGAAGTCGCAACTCAAGCTTATGCAAAGCTGCTGAGATATTACTATATGGGAATTGTTGGACATCTTTTTGGTATGCTTTTCAGTCAATTAATAAGCAGGATATTGTTAATTCATTTTCCATGTATGAGTGTGATGGTATTGCTATTGATTTTATTAATGCGTTGACATCTGGAGGATTTATTTTGATGATGCAACTGCTTCAAGGGAAGATTGTAGTGTTCGCGTCAAAAAGATTTCTAACCCAACAAGATTTATATGCTCTTACTAAACTAGGAACAGATGAGTCATCTAGTTCTTCATTTTCGTAGAAGCGTGTATATCATATCCAGCAACTGGTTGTCATCTCATGCTCTAAATTTAACTTCCTAATGACTGGAATTCCACCCTTGAACCTTGAGGACAAGGTTCTCATTGAGAATAAGGGTAATATTACGAACTCAACAAAACGATGCCTTGATTAAACTTCCAAATAAATTGATTACAATAGAAATGCAAAGGATATAGTCATAAAGTAAGGAAATGGGAACAGAAAGAAAGGAGATGAGGAGATAGTGCCACAGAGAGAAACATACAAGGGAGAGAGACCAGAGAGGAGAAGTTTCTACAAAATTCAACATATTGCACTATCATATAATCGTGCTATTTAACTAACCGAACTCCATTTCGCATTTCACATGCTAAGCCCCTCAACCCGGGTCCCAGATGTAACTTTCCAGCCTATGTGGTGGTTTCTTCAATCCTTTTCTTTTGCTTGGTGGCTTTTCAAGCCCACTAACATCAATCCCAACTTGCCTGCTACTTTCATTTGGCCCAAGCCCAATATCATTCATAACACTCGGCTCACTAAAAACATAGTCATAAAAGAATTAGCTTCTTGATTACTATTTTTTTGGTCTTTTAAAAGAATTAGCTTTTATATCCCAAAAGTTTCAGCTAGTCAAGTTAGTGTAAAATCGAATGTCAAAATTAAATAGTTTTTAAATACATAAATATGGCAAAACGAAATGAGTATCACATAGTAATATCTTTTTAAAATATATATTATTATTATTGTTTTTGTAAAAAATGCATCAAATACAGCATTTATTGACTTAATATCCTAGACAAATTCTAGTTTTACCATCTATAAAGTACAAAACTCTAATCAACAAAGTATCGTAGAAACTTGAGCATCAATCTTATTTATGAATGTTTGGGTGGACTTTTCAGCTAAAGTTTTATAAATATATATATATATATATATATATATATATATATATATATATATAAAGCATAAAATATATTCTTATATTAATCTCACCTCTATTGTTATAAAAAATATATGCGTGCAATATTTTTCAACATTCGTCAACTCAAAGTTCTAAATGTGCATCTAAAAAGGGGTTAGCACTTAACAGACTCCGTTAACGTGGATAGATTTACCTTAATAGGCGGAGGCAGACCTACGTATAAAGCAGAGGGGTTAGCACTTAGACTCCGTTAACCTCCGCAAAATTTTTGAATATATGTGTATATATATTAAAAACGATCATATATTTTATTTGCAACTTTTAAGATCAAAAGTTTGACGGAAACACGATTGAGCAATTTGCTCATGGGGCCCGGCCAGCTTCGAATCCTGAGTCTACCTATGCTAAGAGGAAGTAATGTTTCTAGTTCGATTTATACGCATACCGTTCAAAATTCAACAGATAATAAGCTTGTTCTCTATCTTTCTCCCCATGTGTAATAATGTGTAATAGTTCGGATAGAGGCTTTTGAAACTTATGTTCTTTCATATTATTGCTAGCGCCAATTTTAAGACATAAGCCAAACTTAACTAACCTTCTAGAAGGAAACAGTAACTACGTGCACTACTATTTGGCCTATGGAATTACTCCATCTCCTAGTTCTGTGGAATTTGTGAGCCCACATGTTTTTCTTCACATTTATTTTTTTATATATATATATATAAGTAATCTCTTTAAACTATAAAATTATTCCGCTTTTTGCATATCCTAAAACGTTAATTTTGGATGATCCAATCCTTAAACTTACCTGCCGGTGCCGGAAGCTTCTTCTCATTTTGGCCGGAAAATTCTTTCTCTGCCTTCGGAAACCGCCGTATCGCGGAAGGAAAAATACTCACAAAGCATCGAGAGTTTCTATGAGGTACTGAGAGTGAAACAGAAAGCGTCGAGTGCGGAAATCAAGGCGGCCTACCGGAGTTTAGCAAAGGTGTACCATCCAGACGCAGGTGCTCAGCCGGAGGAATTTTCCGACGGCCGGAATTTCATAGAGATCCACGACGCTTATGCTACGCTCTCTGATCCAGCAGCTAGGGCTATCTACGACCTCAAAAAATCCACGATGCTTATGCCACGCTCTCGGATCAGCGAAACGGAGTTTTGCCTGACCCGGAGATGGGAAACGGATCCTGGTAATTTTTGTATATAACATACAAAATATATATATATACAAAAAAAATATAAAAATTTTATATATTTTTTCGACTATTATTTTTACAGCGGCTATACAATCTCATTTTTATTTATCTTACCGTAAATCATGTATCTTCAATATTTTGGGACCCAAAGGAAAAGAAAAAGAATTTAAGTTATATATATTGCTATTATAAAACTTATACACTATTAGTGAATATCACAAGTTACTCGAATGGGAAGAAGTTCAGCTCATTTGCGGTTCACTTTGTATGTTTGCTGAGCAGATTACTCAGACATTTTATCTATTGGTGTCGTCGTTTGCGTATCCACTGTTCGAGAATCTATAGAAACAGTTGTTAGCAAAAATGGAATCAAATGCCACAGAATATATATTATTTTTATCAGATCACTAAATAGTAATAAGAAATTTACTTATGATTACTTTATAAGTAATCTAATAGTATAAATATCTTTTTTACATTGTCGGTAAGTAAAACAGGTATGACCAAACTCAATAATTTTGGTCTAAATTAAGAGGCGGGTTCAGGATTTGAAAGTGCACGGACACTACTATCGAATAAAAATTTGAGTAAATGTTGAAGTGAGAATCGAAATCGAACCCAGGCAGCGCCATAGCGCACTAAAAGTCAAGTTGTACCTCCCAACAAATATATATAGTTGCCTAAGCTTTGAGTCTTAGCATGTCAATCAAAATATATGTACATTATTTAAGATATATGTACATATATACATATAATTTTTTCAAAATTACCGGGGAGCCGGTGACCTCCTATCCTAAGGGTAGGTCCGTCTCAGTCTAAATCATATATTTGTCTTGAGAAATTTATTGAATATATATAAATTAGTAATTTAGAATCCGGTAACTTAAAAAACTAACATTTCGAATTCATAAACTTCAAATTCTGGCTCCGCCCATGAATAATAACCTTGTGAAAAGTCGAGAAGAGTGGGCTACATTCATTAGATGTTTAACGTAAAAATTTAGTGGGGTGATCAATTTTCATCCTGTTATTTAAGCTATAATTAAACTTTTCAAAATATTTAACTTGTAGTTAATATCGGCAAACTTCATACAAAAGTTTGTCTGTTCCTTCTTCGCTGCTTCTTTTTCTTCTTCTTCATCTTCATCTTTTTTAGCATTGTTGAATAGAAGATGATATTCGATCATTCAACCAAAAAAAAAAAGGACGAGAACACCAGAGACAATAGAGAGAGTTAGTCGTAATTGAACCAAGATGTTAATCTCCTTCTTGAAATTGCAGTAAAGACAACAGTGTACAAAGTACAAAAATTCGTATACAAAATACTTCCACCCCAAAAATCCAACGGACCAGACTACAGATTTTACCTCAAAGAAATAAAATAAAAACAAGTTGGTATAAAAAGGCAGGTGAGGACTTCAACTCTACAGTACTTTTTGCCTCTCCATGAATATTCCTAGGATTTGTACAAACTTGAATATTCTCCATGAATATTCTCACGTGATTCTTGAAATCATTTACTACTGGTCATCAGCATCGAGTTGATGACATGCATAATCAGCCGAATGCTTGAAAGTTCAGCAGGGGTTGTCGTAGGAAGATTCCGATGATGGATTAGTATCTGATATACTTGCTCAAAGATAGGCCGCACGTGCACTGCAATCATTGGATCAGTTGGATTTATGGCGGTTAGCACATCCCTCATCCAGGACAGTTTTCGGCCTGTTTCCTTGCTAACATCACAGGCCAACTGCTGAAGAAGCGAAATAAGAACTCCTTGACTCAACGGGAGAGGATTCATCGACAAAATACCTGGTAAATCAACCTGGTAGAAGGCACAGGAACACCATTAAGATGCATCAACCGACAAAAAGTACACAACTCAACAGAGAGAACCAGCAGGCCTGCTATCCCCTTGTATGGTCAAGATGTCAAATGCAATCAACTACGAAATCATTACTGTAACTTAATTGGATGTCTGTTTCTACTAGTTAATTTGCATTTTCCAACTCTATGATTTGGTTCATATGTGCTTCAATTAAGTGCGTCCTTCTAAGTTCTACCAGCGCAAACGATAAGAGGTGAGACATTTTCCATGTGCAAGGAATAAATTAAAAGCAAAGAGTATACCTGAGAACATAACCACGCTACAATAGACACATCACTTCTTTGCAAAGCCGCAGTGAATGCTTCCTCGTACTTGCGCTCCGTTAACAATCTAGATAGTTCTTTGGTTGGATCAACAGGAACCTCAAGCTATTATAGAAGGTAAAAGTTTGAGTCAAAATGATAAGAAAGGACGAAAGTCTAATAGCAGCATATAAGTAGCTTATTCTGTTTTTTTATATGAGGTAAATAATTTTATTGACAAGTAGCTTATTCTTTTCTCTAGTAAGAAGTAGTAATTTAAGGGAATAGAAAGAACCTTCTCATGCAGTAATGGTCCATTACTCATGTGGGTAATCAGTGGATTTGGTGAATTGGAATTAGCTCCAGAAACTGCAAGAGTAAGCAACTTCTTTTGACCATCAGCTAACTCTCCACTCAATGTTTGAGTCATCGATGATGCGGAATTAATGGCATCCTGAAAATTAACTATAGTCAGTTCTTTTTAAAGACTAAAAAACTCTAATAAGTATGCAATTTGAAAGAGTATAAACCCAGCTGTTATCGATGAAAACAGGTATATCCAAGAAAGAGTTAACCTCCGACACTCATTGCAACAACTTACGCACAGACCTAGAGGGAAGAAGGGAAGCTTTTCATATACAGAAAAGAATTATCGATTTAGTTATATCACCAGAGAATTCTACGAGTAACAACAGCTTTTAAACCTAAACTGGAAGTAACAACCAAAGAAGAATACTACACGCACTCTCTCGTGACATCTATACTAATGAATTGTCACTCACTATTCTTGGTGGCTGCACACTACTAAAACTCTCAGACACATGAGATCAACATGTATCACCCGTAACCTTGAAAGCAACAACACAATTTCCAACCCAACACGTGTCGAAGTCTCTCTAAGAAAAAGTCAGTTGACTATCCCACACC
>AWOL01S0034571.1:45236-75855 GCA_000715115.1 Nicotiana otophora | reverse complement strand
CCCCACACACACAAAAAAAAAAAAGTGTATGCCCAAGTATGCCCTATGCGACAGTAGGGAAAGTTCATTGTGATGCTAAGTTCAGGTATTCGATAGAGCATACGCAAACAATCCTCCAGCCCCTTATGTAGAAAATACAAATATTCACCTCTGCTCTGCAATTCAACAGTTAATTACAAGGATAAACATTGGTGTTTGCTCTCTATTTAACTAGTTATGTGGAAGCATGAATATCAATCTACTTATTGAAAAAAATATGAATATCAACATATATCATAACGTGTCATATTCCAAGAGAAAATAGTTATCACGAAGAACACGGGTTTAGTTAACATGTTTTTAGAACACAACAGGAGATAAACCGCTAAACAAGTGTACCCCAAACATCGGGTAGATACCATTTTGACTTCTTTCATTAGAACGCTAATACTCCCTCTATCTCAATTTATGTGGCGGTGTTTGACTAGGCACAAAGTTTAAAAAAGAAAGAATGACTTTTGAAACTTGTGGTCCAAAACAAGCCAGATATTTGTGTGGCTATAAAACATCTCAATAGAGGTACAATGGAAAGTTTAAAGTCAAATTGTTTTCAAATATATAAAGGTGCCATTCTTTTTGGAACAAATTAAAAAGTAAATTGGGACATGTAAATTGGGACATAGGGCGTATATAGGATGGTCTGATAGGAATGAATAAAAACAGTAGGTTGATAATACAACAATATAATAGAAAATCACGGTAGAAAAAATTCAAAATATAGGTGGTGGAGTATATCATATTGACCACCACCAACTTTCCATTCCAGAGCATAATGTAATTGGTGTAAGTTAAATATATTGAAAAAGGAAAGAGAATGGCCGAACCCGAAAGTAGCAAGAAAAAAGAAAAGTCATATTAAAATCACTGCTACTAAGTCATACCCTTAAAGCAATTGCTAATGGTGAATGCATGGACTCAAATTGTTGTAGAACAGCAGCAGTGTGTTCAGCAAATCCTTTCTGAAACGTCAAATCTACTTGCTCAAACATTGATTTGCATGACATCTCAAAGGCAGGAATCACCGAAGCTTCCAATGTAGATTTCAAAGTTTCCTGCATGACAGTTAGAATGTCATTGGGTACGTAACATCCAACATTAATTTGGAAACTGAAGCATCCAACAAAAGGAACACAATGAAGACAGCGGGAAGGAAAGAGAGCACGTTGAGATATTCAGAAAGTTAATTCTAAGAGCTACTACGCTTGTAGAAGGATATCTAGCAATCTATCATTGCAGGCGAGCAATAACACATGAGTGAACATGACAAAGCAGAGAAAATGTCTTTGTACCCACACTGAGTGGCATTAACTAAATAAAGAATCGCATGCTCATGCTTACCTGAAGTGCTTGCTTGCCAGAGGTTTGGAATTGCGCTTGGATTTGCCTAGCAACAGAAGCTTCGAGTTTGGAGCTAACTGTTCTCTCCAGTTGGTTCACTGCCTTGTCACTAACTCCTTTCTGCACCATACACATCCCTTTATTGACAAACAAATTCAAATTAAAAGAGAGGTCATATTTTCATTAAAGTAACCTGGAAGGCTTCTGAAATAGCAGTTGATACAGCTTTCTCAACTGTAGGGGCAATACTGCGTGTGACGGCTTGTCCAACAGCTGCCAGTTCTTTCTTCATTATTTTTTCAATTAGCCCCGGCATGTCCTTGTTAAAGCAGTTAGATATCATATTGGTTATTTGTTGAGTACGATCACGAAGTGAGTTCTCTTGTTTTGCACTCTCTTCTTGGAAACGAGCCCATAAGACATCGGAGTTGGCCTTGACAGCCTTCTCCATGCTCCGTCCCAAGGCAGCCTCGAGTCTTCTTCCTTCTTTGGTAACAGGAACAGCGACCATCATACCCATCTGCTTTTGTGTTTCTTTTTGCATATTAAGAAGCTAGAAAGCACGACATTGAGAGAAAACGGAACAAGTAAGAATAGCAAATAAGCTAAATGAAAATTTAACTAAGACGATATAACCGCAGGAAGGCCAAATTTCCACCATGCTTTAATGTATCAATGCAAGACCTAAAATCGATTTGGGAAATAAACAAGATTCCATAAAACAAATATATGTATAAGAAAATCTGCTTCCATCCCTTGAGGAGTTTGAGAGTTCGAAGCAGAGAGTTCTCTGAAAGTAGTTTCACAAACGATTAGACATGAAAGAGACCAAGAAGACGGAAATTAATTGAAAACAGTCCAATAAATGTCAGGAGGGACTTTTTTTCGTAACCGAGAAATACCTCAGGGTCGATGGCACATGGTTCAAAACTCAATGGATAATGGGCCCGCCCCTCTATCCTTTTCCACTTAAATACCAAGCTTTTGTCTACGGCAGGTTCAAACTCGTGACGTGCACCTAGCCCACACATCACGCGTTGTGGTCTTACCACTACCCAAAGCCCCGGAGGCAAATTTCAGGAGGGGAACTGGTTAGAGCAAGGACCAAGTGGCCAATTAACAGCTAGAAAATTCTCAATTCAGTGCAGAAAAAGGGCAGTCGAAAGCGGCATGTCAAGGTTATATGGATCACCATTTGTAGTGAGATATAATAGGAAAATTTCAAAGTAATAGAAACTATCTAAATACAACAACTACGCCTCAGTCCCAAACAAGTTGGGGTCGGCGATATGAATCCTCATTCCTTTCATTTAGCTCAACTCATAGCACCATCATTACTAAAGCAAATTAGCAGTGCAAGTAAAAAAGATAAATATATATAAATAAGGCAACCATCTAAATATATGATTACAAATTACAATAATAACAAAAACCTGTAATTTGAAATACCAACAAGAATGACTAAAAACATCTTAAAATAAAAAATCTAAAGAATATTAAGACCATTTATGCACACAGGCTCTTAAGAGTAAAAGCAGGCACCTGATTTAGCATCTCATGCATGGACAAAATTTGTGAGAATGCAGCTTCCATAGAGGTGTTACTTGAGCTGACACCACCGTCGATGGATTCAGATGAGTTGAAAGCACTAGGCGAGGGTGAAGATGGTCTAAATCCTTGAGTGTTCTTCGCCTTTTGCTTTTTTCCTTTGGCTCTAGGAGCTGAAAGTTGATGCGCAGAAACTTGCACATTTGAGTCTAAATCATTTCCAGAGATCTCCTTGGCAGAGTCATGATCTTCTTCTGGGGCAGTTGACGGTTGGGTCAGCCGCTCAGTTCCACAAGCCCCATCAAACTGCCTAGATTCCTCGACAATATAAGTTTCAGGCGATAAGGCATGACATTCTCGAGCCATTTCTATTCCAAGATC
This sequence comes from Nicotiana otophora, assembly GCA_000715115.1. Lineage (NCBI taxonomy): Eukaryota > Viridiplantae > Streptophyta > Magnoliopsida > Solanales > Solanaceae > Nicotiana > Nicotiana otophora. The sequence continues at coordinate 72,549 of AWOL01S0034571.1, read as the reverse complement.
AGATGCCTGAGAGCAAAAGGCTTTCTCTTTGTTTTCCGACACAAAAGTATGAAGTTCTTCTTGAGAGCCAATATCAGTTTTTTGATTGAATCTTGTTTCACCAACCTTAACCTCCACCTCCACATTGCGGGCTTCCTTGTTGATTACAACATCCTGGATACTCGATTCTCCCTCACTTTTCTGCTCATTAACATGGTTTACCTCAGAGGATGAGTTAGCCATCAATATCTCTGAAGGAGTCACCAGATGAGTCGGGTGCTTAAACTTAATTGGATTACCAACACCTGAAGAACCATCATCACGTGACACTTCATCATCATTATTCCTTGGGTCACCATCCGACGAAGTAAGACCAGACAAGTTTGGATGAATGGCATCCATTTGCCTATCGACTGAATATTCACCAACTTTAAGATCCCCAACATGGTCATTGATAGAGGGACCACGCTCAGAGCTGTTTGATGTGCTTCTGACACCAGAAAATTTTCTAGCCAACTCAGGACTCAAAGGCGGTGGTGATGCAAAGGGGGCAATATCAGTATCAGTAGTTATACTGGGCAAACTAGCTGATTTAGATTGCACGGTGGAAGAAGCAAATTCCACAGAGGTGGTCAAGGCAGTGCGCGCTTCAGTCATAGGAGGTCTAGTTGTAGCTACAATCTCTGTGACAATCTCATTCACTGAAGATTTGGGTGCAGAACTAGTTAAAGGAAACTCCATTTGTTTACTGCCAGGGGGATCAACAGGAGCATATCCTTCAATACGAGCAGCGTCACATGAAACACTAGATTCCGTCCTTTCGAAGCCCACCACATTCTCCATGGGAGGTGGCAAGCATTGGCATAAGTCCAAAGCATACTGCTGAATAGCCTGTGTCTGCACACAATACACTTGAACAATCTGTTCACCATGAGGCAGTAAATCACTTGTTCCAGTGAAACTCAAAATTGGCATTGTAACTGTAAATTCAGCTATGTAATCCATATGGGTTGCCATTGGGTTCAGGTCATACTCTAGATGAACAGCATATATTGCATTCTTTTTTGCATTTGCTAGTAAGAGCAGACCTGCTTGAGACAAGGCTACAACTTGGTTAAAAAATGCCTCTTCAGCACGAGCTTCAGAACTCTTCAACTCTAATGTTTGTGTACAGTGCCATGAATCAGCATCACTAGGAAGCAACCAGCCTTCTTCACTAGCTGATACCCATATCTTCATTTCTCGATTAAGTGGACCCTGCATACCTTTGACTGGTTATATATGTAGAACTAAACGCAAGAAACAACCAAGATACAAACTTATGGAGAAAATAAAATAAAATCAAGATCAACTTCTTATTGCGTAGCAACTATTCTCCTAAAATACAATTCGTTTTGAGCAAAATTGAGATCAACTTTCTGAATGAATAGCTGCTAGTCTCCTAAAGTATGATCACTTTAGAGAAAAACATAACTTATTACTCATAGCAGACAGCTGATTCTATCAAAAGATGTTTGCTACAAACTTTATTAGCACATACCCCAGTGATGAGTATGATGTGGTCTGGGCGTTGTGGAGCAGTCAGGAAGGTAGCTGAATTAACAGGATTACCATCATGAGGCCTGAGAACTGCAATTGGTAGTGGCTTCCGGTCTTCCCAAATCTTAATCTGTAAAACATGATACAAACCACAAGTATCAGTCGATGAGCAACCAAGCTTAGTTATCAAATGCAGAAGATAATTCCTTAGTTCAACATCAGATCACCATTTTTTCATTTCACAGGACACAGACCACATCTATCAGTCAGTATTAAAGAAGAGAACATCATATCATCCTTTTTTCTCTTTTTGTTTTGTTTTCAGAACTTCACACACTACCAAAATTCACTGTGAAGAATGCATAAAACCTAAAGAACTATGCAAGTATTAAAGAAGAGAACATCAGTTACAGCATGACATAGCCCACCTTCCTGATAACTACTAAAGGACCACAGACATTCTGGAATATATGTTGTTGTTGGTTCAACAGAATATTTGAATCTTACATACTGGATATTGTTTCGTAAAACAACGTTTTCATTGCAAGTTCTATATTTTACGCATTCCCAAATTCCCATATGTCAATTGCGAGTTGGTTGTTTAAAAATGCATGGGGCACCATTTCATGAAAAACGATGAACTGTAGCATATAAATCACTGGATAAAAAGTTTTGGTAGGACTTGTTGCTGAAGTATCGCTTTACAAATTCATATGCATTGAATGATATGGCTGCCACATAGAGCAAAGACAACAAACATAACAAACTATAAGCAGAAGATAATTCCTTAGTTCAACATCAGATCACCATTTTTTCATTTCACAGGACACAGACCACATCTATCAGTCAGTATTAAAGAAGAGAACATCATATCATCCTTTTTTCTCTTTTTGTTTTGTTTTCAGAACTTCACACACTACCAAAATTCACTGTGAAGAATGCATAAAACCTAAAGAACTATGCAAGTATTAAAGAAGAGAACATCAGTTACAGCATGACATAGCCCACCTTCCTGATAACTACTAAAGGACCACAGACATTCTGGAATATATGTTGTTGTTGGTTCAACAGAATATTTGAATCTTACATACTGGATATTGTTTCGTAAAACAACGTTTTCATTGCAAGTTCTATATTTTACGCATTCCCAAATTCCCATATGTCAATTGCGAGTTGGTTGTTTAAAAATGCATGGGGCACCATTTCATGAAAAACGATGAACTGTAGCATATAAATCACTGGATAAAAAGTTTTGGTAGGACTTGTTGCTGAAGTATCGCTTTACAAATTCATATGCATTGAATGATATGGCTGCCACATAGAGCAAAGACAACAAACATAACAAACTATAAGCAGAAGATAATTCCTTAGTTCAACATCAGATCACCATTTTTTCATTTCACAGGACACAGACCACATCTATCAGTCAGTATTAAAGAAGAGAACATCATATCATCCTTTTTTCTCTTTTTGTTTTGTTTTCAGAACTTCACACACTACCAAAATTCACTGTGAAGAATGCATAAAACCTAAAGAACTATGCAAGTATTAAAGAAGAGAACATCAGTTACAGCATGACATAGCCCACCTTCCTGATAACTACTAAAGGACCACAGACATTCTGGAATATATGTTGTTGTTGGTTCAACAGAATATTTGAATCTTACATACTGGATATTGTTTCGTAAAACAACGTTTTCATTGCAAGTTCTATATTTTACGCATTCCCAAATTCCCATATGTCAATTGCGAGTTGGTTGTTTAAAAATGCATGGGGCACCATTTCATGAAAAACGATGAACTGTAGCATATAAATCACTGGATAAAAAGTTTTGGTAGGACTTGTTGCTGAAGTATCGCTTTACAAATTCATATGCATTGAATGATATGGCTGCCACATAGAGCAAAGACAACAAACATAACAAACTATAAGCAGAAGATAATTCCTTAGTTCAACATCAGATCACCATTTTTTCATTTCACAGGACACAGACCACATCTATCAGTCAGTATTAAAGAAGAGAACATCATATCATCCTTTTTTCTCTTTTTGTTTTGTTTTCAGAACTTCACACACTACCAAAATTCACTGTGAAGAATGCATAAAACCTAAAGAACTATGCAAGTATTAAAGAAGAGAACATCAGTTACAGCATGACATAGCCCACCTTCCTGATAACTACTAACGGACCACAGACATTCTGGAATATATGTTGTTGTTGGTTCAACAGAATATTTGAATCTTACATACTGGATATTGTTTCGTAAAACAACGTTTTCATTGCAAGTTCTATATTTTACGCATTCCCAAATTCCCATATGTCAATTGCGAGTTGGTTGTTTAAAAATGCATGGGGCACCATTTCATGAAAAACGATGAACTGTAGCATATAAATCACTGGATAAAAAGTTTTGGTAGGACTTGTTGCTGAAGTATCGCTTTACAAATTCATATGCATTGAATGATATGGCTGCCACATAGAGCAAAGACAACAAACATAACAAACTATAAGCAGAAGATAATTCCTTAGTTCAACATCAGATCACCATTTTTTCATTTCACAGGACACAGACCACATCTATCAGTCAGTATTAAAGAAGAGAACATCATATCATCCTTTTTTCTCTTTTTGTTTTGTTTTCAGAACTTCACACACTACCAAAATTCACTGTGAAGAATGCATAAAACCTAAAGAACTATGCAAGTATTAAAGAAGAGAACATCAGTTACAGCATGACATAGCCCACCTTCCTGATAACTACTAAAGGACCACAGACATTCTGGAATATATGTTGTTGTTGGTTCAACAGAATATTTGAATCTTACATACTGGATATTGTTTCGTAAAACAACGTTTTCATTGCAAGTTCTATATTTTACGCATTCCCAAATTCCCATATGTCAATTGCGAGTTGGTTGTTTAAAAATGCATGGGGCACCATTTCATGAAAAACGATGAACTGTAGCATATAAATCACTGGATAAAAAGTTTTGGTAGGACTTGTTGCTGAAGTATCGCTTTACAAATTCATATGCATTGAATGATATGGCTGCCACATAGAGCAAAGACAACAAACATAACAAACTATAAGCAGAAGATAATTCCTTAGTTCAACATCAGATCACCATTTTTTCATTTCACAGGACACAGACCACATCTATCAGTCAGTATTAAAGAAGAGAACATCATATCATCCTTTTTTCTCTTTTTGTTTTGTTTTCAGAACTTCACACACTACCAAAATTCACTGTGAAGAATGCATAAAACCTAAAGAACTATGCAAGTATTAAAGAAGAGAACATCAGTTACAGCATGACATAGCCCACCTTCCTGATAACTACTAAAGGACCACAGACATTCTGGAATATATGTTGTTGTTGGTTCAACAGAATATTTGAATCTTACATACTGGATATTGTTTCGTAAAACAACGTTTTCATTGCAAGTTCTATATTTTACGCATTCCCAAATTCCCATATGTCAATTGCGAGTTGGTTGTTTAAAAATGCATGGGGCACCATTTCATGAAAAACGATGAACTGTAGCATATAAATCACTGGATAAAAAGTTTTGGTAGGACTTGTTGCTGAAGTATCGCTTTACAAATTCATATGCATTGAATGATATGGCTGCCACATAGAGCAAAGACAACAAACATAACAAACTATAAGCAGAAGATAATTCCTTAGTTCAACATCAGATCACCATTTTTTCATTTCACAGGACACAGACCACATCTATCAGTCAGTATTAAAGAAGAGAACATCATATCATCCTTTTTTCTCTTTTTGTTTTGTTTTCAGAACTTCACACACTACCAAAATTCACTGTGAAGAATGCATAAAACCTAAAGAACTATGCAAGTATTAAAGAAGAGAACATCAGTTACAGCATGACATAGCCCACCTTCCTGATAACTACTAAAGGACCACAGACATTCTGGAATATATGTTGTTGTTGGTTCAACAGAATATTTGAATCTTACATACTGGATATTGTTTCGTAAAACAACGTTTTCATTGCAAGTTCTATATTTTACGCATTCCCAAATTCCCATATGTCAATTGCGAGTTGGTTGTTTAAAAATGCATGGGGCACCATTTCATGAAAAACGATGAACTGTAGCATATAAATCACTGGATAAAAAGTTTTGGTAGGACTTGTTGCTGAAGTATCGCTTTACAAATTCATATGCATTGAATGATATGGCTGCCACATAGAGCAAAGACAACAAACATAACAAACTATAAGCAGAAGATAATTCCTTAGTTCAACATCAGATCACCATTTTTTCATTTCACAGGACACAGACCACATCTATCAGTCAGTATTAAAGAAGAGAACATCATATCATCCTTTTTTCTCTTTTTGTTTTGTTTTCAGAACTTCACACACTACCAAAATTCACTGTGAAGAATGCATAAAACCTAAAGAACTATGCAAGTATTAAAGAAGAGAACATCAGTTACAGCATGACATAGCCCACCTTCCTGATAACTACTAAAGGACCACAGACATTCTGGAATATATGTTGTTGTTGGTTCAACAGAATATTTGAATCTTACATACTGGATATTGTTTCGTAAAACAACGTTTTCATTGCAAGTTCTATATTTTACGCATTCCCAAATTCCCATATGTCAATTGCGAGTTGGTTGTTTAAAAATGCATGGGGCACCATTTCATGAAAAACGATGAACTGTAGCATATAAATCACTGGATAAAAAGTTTTGGTAGGACTTGTTGCTGAAGTATCGCTTTACAAATTCATATGCATTGAATGATATGGCTGCCACATAGAGCAAAGACAACAAACATAACAAACTATAAGCAGAAGATAATTCCTTAGTTCAACATCAGATCACCATTTTTTCATTTCACAGGACACAGACCACATCTATCAGTCAGTATTAAAGAAGAGAACATCATATCATCCTTTTTTCTCTTTTTGTTTTGTTTTCAGAACTTCACACACTACCAAAATTCACTGTGAAGAATGCATAAAACCTAAAGAACTATGCAAGTATTAAAGAAGAGAACATCAGTTACAGCATGACATAGCCCACCTTCCTGATAACTACTAAAGGACCACAGACATTCTGGAATATATGTTGTTGTTGGTTCAACAGAATATTTGAATCTTACATACTGGATATTGTTTCGTAAAACAACGTTTTCATTGCAAGTTCTATATTTTACGCATTCCCAAATTCCCATATGTCAATTGCGAGTTGGTTGTTTAAAAATGCATGGGGCACCATTTCATGAAAAACGATGAACTGTAGCATATAAATCACTGGATAAAAAGTTTTGGTAGGACTTGTTGCTGAAGTATCGCTTTACAAATTCATATGCATTGAATGATATGGCTGCCACATAGAGCAAAGACAACAAACATAACAAACTATAAGCAGAAGATAATTCCTTAGTTCAACATCAGATCACCATTTTTTCATTTCACAGGACACAGACCACATCTATCAGTCAGTATTAAAGAAGAGAACATCATATCATCCTTTTTTCTCTTTTTGTTTTGTTTTCAGAACTTCACACACTACCAAAATTCACTGTGAAGAATGCATAAAACCTAAAGAACTATGCAAGTATTAAAGAAGAGAACATCAGTTACAGCATGACATAGCCCACCTTCCTGATAACTACTAAAGGACCACAGACATTCTGGAATATATGTTGTTGTTGGTTCAACAGAATATTTGAATCTTACATACTGGATATTGTTTCGTAAAATAACGTTTTCATTGCAAGTTCTATATTTTACGCATTCCCAAATTCCCATATGTCAATTGCGAGTTGGTTGTTTAAAAATGCATGGGGCACCATTTCATGAAAAACGATGAACTGTAGCATATAAATCACTGGATAAAAAGTTTTGGTAGGACTTGTTGCTGAAGTATCGTTTTACAAATTCATATGCATTGAATGATATGGCTGCCACATAGAGAAAAGACAACAAACATAACAAACTATAAGCAAAACTCCCACGAACCGTGCCATCCACAGAAGCAGATACCAATCGAGTGGTCATCCACTGGCACATTGACAAATCAGTCACTTCTCCATCATGAGTACCAACAAGTTGTACCCCATCAACCAACCTCTCAACAGGACACCTGAGAGGTTCATCCGCTGAAAAAACTTCAGCTTTTCCAAATTTTGTGGTATCAATTTTTAGAACATGTTTTCCGATTCCAACCACAAGAATTTCCTGTTGAAGAGGGCATAATAATAGTTAAGAAGAAATTTAGGAGAATAACTATGCTAAAAGGAGTTCCAAAAAGAAGAAAAGGATTTATGGTACTTGTTTGTGACAATGCCAACAAACTCGAGGATGAACAGATTCCCCTTCACCAACAATTTGAATAGCAATGACAATCTTCCCTGTAATTTGGGGCTTATCTTCCTCATCTGGTCCTTCAGTAATTTTCCATATATAAACACGCCCATCAACACTTGCACTGAAACATAAGCAAATTAGATAGATAAAGCACTTACAGAATACCTGATATGAATAAAAGAGAGTAGTCCTACCTAGCCAAAAGGTGAACATCTTCAGCAAAGAAAGCCATGTCTGTGACCCTCTGAAAGAAAATTCATAACTCTATCAATACAATAATGGCTTATTCCACAGGGATGGTTAAAACATATTATAAACTTCCAATTACTATAGTTCTTATAAATACAGTTCTTTCTTATTGAATTTTATTTTAACTAATAAACCTAATCTGTAAAGGATTTATACATTAATCAATCAGTAAAATCGTACTCGGTTCAACAAGTGAAAATAGCAAAACCAAGGAAGCCAAGGCCAAAAAGTAATAGCAGCTCCAAACATGACGATGCTGTCCTTTTTTTAACAACATGAGGAAGATAGTCTTTACATGAAAGAACAATGAAGTTCAATTCAGAGCCACTTCTAGAGCACCAATCATATGTGCAGACTGCTGCATTCTATGTGACAGCAGAGAATGCAACAAAGTTCCACGCATAGGCGGATTAAAAGCTATATTTTCCAATGTCCAACGAAACAATCATGCACGTTCAATCTCACACACAGCTAGGTATTAGTGGAAACGTGAATATCATGAATTCAATATAAGAATAAAACTAAAAAAATTAGAGCTTCTCCGTAAACCCCTCTATTTTGGGTAAAACCACAAAACTTCATGATTTTTCACCCCCTTATCCATAAATACTCAATTTGTCAAAACAATGTTACAAGTACATCACAATTGAGTACTTCATCCACAAAAAGAAGTACATCAGGATTGATAAATTACTTACGTGCAACTGGTGTATGCACCAAAGCGGTAAGTGCATGAAATGTGTCTTTTATATAAAGTTTATTACTTAATAATGGTTAAATAATATGACTTAACAAAAAATGGTTAACTAATATATAGTCTTATCGGGTGGAGCGGTTTAGTGGTAAATGAAGTGGGAGAAAACTGTGAAGTCTCAGGTTCAAATCACACCGGAGGCAAAAAACATTAGGTGATTTCTTCCATCTACTAAAGCCTTGTTGGCAGTACCTATGCTGGTTGGACATAGAAAATACACGGTAGAATAGTCGAGGTGCGTACAAGGTGGCCCTCCATCATCTACACACTCTCTCTCTCTCAATGTATGGCCTAATCATGGTAACATGGTTTAGTGCATGGTAAGTATTTCCCAACAAGAATGCAGTAAGATATTTACAATCTTTAACATCACTAGCATTTTATGCATACCAACTAGCACAAGTATTTACAATATTCTTACAACTTCCACATGGTGTGCTTGTTATTGCCCCTTCCCTTTTTCCTCCCTCAGGCGTGGGTCTACCGGAAACAGCTCTCTGCCTTTTAAAGGCAGGGGTAAGGTCTGCGTACATTCTACCCTCCCCATACCCCACTTGTGAGACTACACTGGGTTTGTTGTTGTTGTTGTTTACAACTTCCACATAACAAAAATATGTGAAATGCACATACAATGTAGCTAGGTAAAGCAATGAAATAGATCCAACAGATTAACAGAACCATTAGAATATAAAAAATGTTAGCTTTTTTTATAAGGCTAACCTGTGCAAGACCTTTAAGCAATGATCTCAAGGCAGTGTTAATATTAAGCACTCGAATAGCTCCCAATTTGAGTCCATAACATATATAGCTTTTGTTAACTGCAATTTGCCGGCCCAAAACAAGGCCCGGATCCGAACCATACTTAGTAATTGGAGTAACCTCCAACTGAGGCTGCACTTCACCAGGCAACCTAGCATCTATGTCATACACAACATTCTCCCCATTCAAATGCCTCCCTTTAGGCAACTTCGTACTCTGCATTCGAGCCGGACCGGGTCCAACATTTGGTGAAGCAGAAAAATCAGAAAGCTCAGACCCAGAAGTTGTAGGCTGTAAAGGAGGAATAATTTGCAAATTGGTGGGTTGCTGAGAAGAAACTTCTAGAGTTGAAGAAGGTGGTGCACTTAACAAAGCCATGAGTCTCGCCCCATGATTAGGGTTAGGGTTAGGGTTCAAAAATTGGTGAGGACTAGTAGGAGTAGGTGGTTGAAGTGGAGGGGTAGGGAAAGACATGGATCTTTGAGGATGCAAATGGCCATCTTGTTGCTGAGGTGCGTATTGTGTGGGGATATGGGGATTGAATTGAGGGATATGGTGAAAAGGGGTTGTTGTATGAGGTGGATAATACAGTCCTCCGCTACCACCGCCGCCTCCGCCGGCGGTGGGCGGAGGATAAGAAGCTGAAGGAAGTGGAAATGGGGAAGAAATCAAAGTGGGGTTAATGGGATTTTGGGGATTAGGGTTTGTTGAAGTTGGCGGTGGAGGAGTTGAAGGATTGAAGAATTTATGCATATCAAACGGTACTCCGCCGGGCTGGTTTGGATTTCCGGCGGAAGCCATAATTGTATACTGATAATATAGGGATCGGAGTAACTGTGAAAAAATGCAAATATATAATCCTTAATTGGAAGAGAGAATTTAGGGATTTGAAAATGGAGGATTTGAGTGTTGGATTGGAGGAGACAGAGATCGGATTAAGTGGAAGATTGAGTAGTGTGTTGAGTCATGAGTGTGATAAAAAGTGATGAATAGATGGGAACTTTTTGGGGAAGTAATGCCTATTATGGAAAAAGATGGGTAAGAAATTATTATTTTATAAGAAGTTGAGGATCTAAGTGTATTTCTTGTTTAAAGTAATGCTACTTGACTCCTAGGCCAAAGATAGAATTAGTTCTTTTTAAAAAAACAAAATTATATATAGGGGTAAAATTGTTGTCGTGTGACCAGGAGGTCACCGGTTCGAGTTGTACAAACAGACTCTTGCGAAAATGCAGGATAAAACTGCGTACAATAGAACCTTATGATCCGGTCTTTCCTCGGACCTCACGCATAGCGGGAACTTAGTGCACCAGGTTGTTCTTTAAGCAAAGGAAAAATGAGAGAGGGATTTCAAGGTAGAAAATTGAACTATCGTCGATTAGGTGAAAGTTGAGGTAGTCAACCAATTCAACTACTAAATTCCCCCCCCCCCCCCCCCCCCCCCCCCCCCTCCCCAAAGATTTAACTATTGGTTTAGAGGTCGAAAACAAGTTATACAAAGATTAGGAGCGTGAATTAGTGATGACGAAATTAGCTATGCACATGGACTAATCATATTATGGGAAAATGATGGGTAAGAAAATATTACTTTAAAGGAAGTTGAGGATCTAATAGTATTTCATGTTTAGAATAATCTTGACTCCTATAAGCCAAAGATAGATTTTAGTTTTTTTTTTAATAAATTACATATACAGGGTAAGCGAAGAAAAAATAGGGGAGAATTACAAGATAGAAAATAAAATCCTCCTCAACTAGATGAAAGTTCGGTCAACTAATTGAACTACTAAGATTCCTTGATAGATTTAGTTATTGGTTTAGAGGTCGAAGTCATGCAAATATTATTAATGTGGATTAGTGATAACAGAATTAGTAATGCTTGCACAAATTAGTCATATTATAATTATAATGTGATGATTAGCAGTTCGTGAATATTTAAACACTTTTTATAAGAATGTGTTATTCAATCGCATTGATGTATTATCAACAACCACAAAATTTAGCACAAATCATTATATATTTTGGTAGAAAATTGTACCAAAAAATGAAACAAAAGGCAGTATTAATGGAGGAAACAATAATATTAATGTTCATTAAAGATAATACACTTCGTCTTTAATGAAATGTTAATACAACATTTTGGGATCATTCATATTTTTTCAATGGATTACATTAATGAGCAAAATTGATGGACATAGTAGTAACGGCTTAAACAAATCAATTTGGTAAAAATAGTCAAAGAGAAAAACTAGTCCAAACGTACACTCCTTTTTTTTAATAACCAAGAAATTTCCTAGAGTCATTGGCGCACTACTTTATTTCTCAACTATATATATTTGTGCTTCTTTTTTTTCAATCAACAACGCCTTTGGCATTATAGCCGGGGCAGTATATCTTGATCCATCGAGCAAGATAAAAAAAAAATCATTATTTTGGTGTAAATATATATAATGTGTTTAATTTGCCCCAGTAAGGTTTGCATGTTGTGCACATGCTTGATTCTATTAGTCATTGCTATTGGCTTATTGTTCGGATTTGGCGTTTACAAAGATGATTTTCACACGCTGAAGAGCACGATTCATGTCTGACTATGTTGACAGAAGGCCCTTTTTGGGTTTCTCTTCTCCTCCATCCTACTAGCACTATTTTCTTTCTTTGTTTCTGAACAAAGATTAATTGTCCTACCTTTGTTTTCTTCAATGGAAGAAATATCTGTTAATTGCTAATAGGTGTTACTTTTGGATAGTTCTGTGGTTTGCAGTTTTAGATATGGTTGATTAAAATTGGGCTTGCTAGAGATAGTTTTACCCAAAGTATCATAAAATGTCAATCCATTTCCTCTGGTAAAACATTCAAAAATAGTCTCTTATGCATTACCATTTAGGAAAAAGGTTCAAATTTGCTCAATTTTGGCATCCGTTAAGAGTTTTTATTAGTACTTGTCTTTGCAATTAACGTAGCTTTAACATGAAACAAGTGGACTCTACGTGTCCAAATTCATCGAGAAAAAGTTCAAATTTATCCCTCTATTTTCTACTATACTAAAATTAACTTCAAATTGACCTCCATTAGGAGTCAAACACAAAAATTAGACTTTTTTTCTAGAAACAAGGGGGAAAAAACTAATACCAAAGATCAACCAACACAGATGAAGGGAAAAAAAGGGATATTTTGAATACAATAACTTCACAAAATTCCACTAGATGTACAATTACCGCAGGCCGTCAATTAGAACTGTCAAGATATAGAATATGCTATAACACACTCGAACAAAATTTTGTTAAATGTACATTCGTGCATATAACCCCCAGAAAACAAAGGGCTTAAATATCGGATGAAAATGGAGAAAAATTTTGCCTAAGCAAATCCATTTGGTCTCTCCCCACTTTTGGCAGATCTCTTCTGTATATCTGCATCATAATGGGCAAAGGCAGCATCTAAAGCCTGTAAAGACACGAATTTTTCCATGAGATCGAGTGGATAAGCCGAAGTGCAGCACGATACAAAATAGAACTCCATAGTAAGCACTTCATTCAATTAAAAAGAAGATCGCGGCATCTTCCATCAGGGAATGCCAAAATGCTAGAACTCCAGACAAATAACATTATCGTCTCAAATATCTCAAAAGGGAAACTAGAAAAAAAAAACAGACCTTAGCAAGAGTACGAATATTCATACGATTTTGCTGCAGGGAGAGTACTCCCATACTCTACTATTAGTGGACCTGAAGCCAGAAGTTAACCTGAAGCATTGGCTGTACAAGAAGGGAAACTTGATGTCTGAAATCCGATTGCACAGATTCCTTGATCTCCTGAAAGTCAATAGAAAACTTGAAAATTCAAACAAACAAGAAACAACTCCTCAAAAACAATATGCTGAAAGATAGCAAGAATTAAACATTATCAAACTGCACCTACAAGATGGCAATGAAGTGGCTGGGCAGGGAAGCGATTGGCTTCTCATGCATCAGCCCTACCAGCAAATTTTTCCCTGCACCAGCAAGCACCTGGTTTGCTTTGTAATATCGTTTTATTAATTACTTCATTGTTCTTTTTATTAATATAAAAAGATTTTCGATTTTTTTTTACCATATAAATACAGGTAGTTCGTTTTTCCATTTGCTTGTTCTCAGTCTTTTAATTAACCTGCTATTACTACATCAGTCTTTTCAAATGACGATGAGAGATCATAAATACACTGATGAAAATGATTTCTCGAGAACGTCAAAAAAAAAAAGTCATATTCAAAAGATTCATGGAGAGTCAGCTAATCTCAAAACCACAACCACCTCTAAACTTGTAGACATTTTCTTATTGTCACAACTCACAAGTGACATAGTTCCATGATGAATTGTTTTGTTTCTAAAGTCAACCTAAACAATCTATACCAAAGCCAAGCTAATCTAAATAGCACTATCGATTTATCTTCTGCTTTAGATTATTCACAAAATTTGTACTCAAACATGAAATTGAAAAAATTTGCACGACATATTTTCAACACAGGTCCCTTCTTGTCTATATTTTCATTAATGTGGTGCTTATGCTTTCCTAAGCCGAGGGTCTATTGGAAACAACTTCTTTATCCTCACAAGGTAGGGGTAAGGTTTGCGTACACACTACCCTCCCCAGACCTCACGGTGTGGGATAATACTGGGTATGTTGTTGTTGTTGTAGTAGTAGTATATTTTCAACACAGGCCATGCTTTATTTGGTGCATTAGAGATTTAAAGACAAATGAAAAAGAAAAAACAAAAGACATGAAGAATCTGCAATGAAACTGCAAAAGGGAAAAAAAACTAGAAGTGCATATTTATCCATTTGCAAAAGATCATTACCTGCAACTTGGGGTATATCTGAGACATTGCATCCTTTAATCTAGTCACCTGTCAAAAATGACAAGGATCAAAAAAGGCCAACGGATGTAAATCTTTGTTGAAAATGATTCCATATAAGAAGGAAAAAACGTGAACTAAATTACAAAAGTATCATGTTTTTTCCCTTCAAATAATGGGCCGCCCCGCTACCCTTCTCCACTTAAATAGTGCCAGATTTTGTGTGCATCATTGGAGAAAAATTACACAATAAAGTTAATAAATAAGACACACTCAAAATTTTGGATATATCGGAAATAAGAAAAAGTTTGTAAACACTAAATCTTTCTTTTGGACCGTAACACACATAATTACACCGGCAAGAAAGAGGTGGTCTAAAACATTGTTGATATTTAAAACGTCAAAATTCAAAAGTGCTACCTTGGTGTAGAAATATTTTGCCGTTATTGGATAAGATGACCAGAAGTGCTTCAATAATTCCTGAATTGATGTCCAATGCTAGAAGTAAAATGAAAATTATCAATCGTCATGATTAACAGAATTTTATGAGCAGAATAAAAAAGTCTGGCCAAATATTTCAGATCCAGAATAAATTAAATCACCCTGTAAAAACAACTCACGAGTAATAGTTCATCTTTCGTTGCACTAGGCAGCCTATCTAAAACACTCTCATGGGGGTTCTTGCCCAGATGATACTTTGTACTCGAGATATTCTGACTAAGCCCGTTGAGAACCTGTTAACAATGATTTAAAGTTCAACTTCTCCATGAGAATATGATAGCATTCAATGGCAATTTCCCAATTTCAAAAAAGTGAAAATACCTTGAGAGCTACTTCTGGACTAATTATTGGTTCGATCAATCCTTGTGAATTTATCTCGAAGATGGAGTTCTTCAAGGAGCAAAAGGCTTCTTCTTTGCTCACACTAAATTTCAGCTGTCTTGTCCCTGTACCAGCATCCCCCAAAGCCTTTATTGCATTTGCTTGCTGAGAATCAAAGTAATCCCGAGGATCCTGATTTAGGAAACAATCGATGTATTAGATAATCCAATGAATCATGATTAATGGGCATTCAACAAAACAAAACTGATGCGCGCCACACCTTGATACTTAGCAATGCAACTGGTGGCTCATGAGGTCCCTGAAGATCCTCAATTTCAGCAACTCGAGAAACTTTAGCTATGCGTTCTCTATATGCACTCTCATCAGACACTTCGGCAGCTAGTTCAGCTATTCCACCAACGAAATGACTTGTATAAGCCTTTTTTGGCTAGGAAGAATGGACAACTGTATGGAGTAGTAAATACATTTTACCCTGATTTGTCCTGATGAATGCTTCAGCAACAGATCTTGTGTCACCCAGCTCAACATCTTCCCAGATTGGTGAGACAATAAGAAGGGCAAACATCAAGTCAAATATGAAATAATAGCAACTCAGTTTAAACAAAGGCAGCCAGAACCACTAACCCACTATGTAAGGCTCTCCCTCTCCCTCTCCCTCTCCCTCTCCCAACCCTAAGCTGCAGCTATCAAGGACATTCACATAGAAGACACAACAATGATGCATAACAGAGAACCAGTAGTGCACACATAAAATCTTAATCATTTGCACCCGACATAGAGAAAACTTCAGTCTGCTTCACAATTTGTCTCAGGGAAAGGAGTCTAAAAGAAATTACTCGGAACGGAATGGTGTTAACGATAGAGCTTGTTAAAAAAGAAGCTTACCTATAACTCTTCCTCGAAGAACTACTGCTGCATGCTGGTTGAGGTACTGCGAGAACGACCTCTTGAATGGTTCATACTGTGGTTCCAGAATCTCCTTAGTTTCATCAAGAGGTAGCCCATGATCCTATTTTTTACCATGGCATATGAATATGTTAGCTCCATTTCACTTTTAAGGGGTTATAGCAAAGCATATACAAGAATAGGAGGTCCTATCCACTACAAATATGTTTTCCAAGGTACACAAGCTATGCAAAACTCAGTGTAACCGGAAGAGGGGATGTTTGGAAAAACAAATATCGTAAGCAGTATTCTCTCATTAAGAATCCACCATTTCACTGACCTCTCTCTGATTTTCTATCCACAGACACCATGGTCACCACTTTATAACTAGTCGAGAACCTTACTTTTTCTATCAAAGAACATTATGCTTCTTCATTCAACCTATGGGGAAAAACATGGACAGCAAATCCTATCTAACAAGTTGATTAAATAATAAAGTTTTGTTGATGTACCGGGAGATGCATGTAATCATCACCTTCATCTGCTTCCATGTCCAGAGTTGGATCCACCCTTCTGATCTGAAAAGAATACAAATGCTGTAAAGACTTCTGGAAATTCTTCTCCATCCATCCTTTATCAAGGGAAGAGAGAAAGGAAAGAGGGAAACAAGAACACTAGATGGAAGTCCTTTTAGGATGGATGTTAATAGAAAACAATGAAAACGGTAATCATCTAGTACACACACCTTCTTACGAGCTTCAAATGCTAACATGTCATCTTGCTTCAAGAAAACCGCAAGCTCCTCATCTTCAGCAGCCTCAGCAGCTGCTGCAACAATATTTTTTGTGCTGTGGAGGTATTCAGCTCTTGAATATTTAGTCCAGAATTCTTTTTCTGACATCTGAAAGGGAGTATAAGCAAAAGACGCAACATGCAACTAACAAGATTCAGAATTCAAAAGTCCAATTTGACTGATAAAAGTACAACGTGAATCATTCTCAGAAAATTGTTGTCATCATAGGGGGCTTTGGGTGTTTGTTACCAATTAGCAAAGCAGTTAAGACTTAAGATGGACCTGTAGACGAATTACAATAAGGAAGCAAAGGGGACAAGGGGTTGTCTTGTTCCACTCCTATACTCGATTGTAATTGAAAAGGTTCACTATAGCTTCAATCGAAAATGCTTCAATGATCTTAAATTAGGTCAACTTTTGTGGACAAGCTATGCATGCATATCTGTCTGAGCATGCTTTTGCGCAGGAAAAACTCACAAGATAATTGGATTGAAATCCAATGAATTGTCTATACTGCTTGCTGACAATACTTTTACCTTGCCCGGAACAAATTTCAAATATGCTTGGCGGACAGCTGGTTTCTCAGCAAAAATCTGAAACATGTTCAGCATATGATTAGACAGTAAAAAGCAGTGTTATAAGTATAAGCTACCAATACTTCTTTATTATAAAGAACCTTGAAAAAGCTCAGTTGTCAGCTTCTGTCATTTAAATTTCATAACCTAGCCTTCTAGTATTACATTTTCAAGAACTGTGGGAAGAACATCAGAAGTGGAAGAATTAGAAATCTATTACAGCAACTTTTTTTTTGAGAACTCCATTACAGGCTTGCAGCAACTTCAGACAAAGAATGAGGCGTAAAGAAACCCAAAGATGGATTCTTTTTCATGGAATTTTGTGTTAAATTTTGATTACTGAACAGAGAATCTGACTACATCATAGAGCCAATAAGTAACGGGGGGTGGGCTCTGCAGAACAGAAAGCACTGCACATATCGTACTAGCCTGTTGATACATCTTAATTTTTTTTAAAAGATTTAGCTCTAAAGAAACCAAAGATTGTTAATTAAGTTCTGGAGGCACAAACAAACAAACAACAACAACAACCCAGTATAATCCCACTAGTGGGGTCTGGGGAGGGTAGTGTGTACGCAGACCTTACCCCTACCCTGGGGTAGAGAGGCTGTTTCCAAATGACCCTCGGCATCCTTCCCTCCAAGAACTCCCCACCTTGCTCTTGGGGTGACTCGAACTCACAACCGCTTGGTTGGAAGTGGAGGGTGCTTACCATCAGTTCTGGAGGCACAAGTATAGAATATTTCTGATGTAAATTTCAGAGAAAAAAATTTATAACCCAAAAATCTGCAAGGGCCATTGGACGTAGTGGATAAATCAGAAATGCAGAAAGAAAGCAATTGGACCAGTGAATGTGACTGGCACGCTTTGAAACTCGGTGGATAATGGGCCTGCCTCTCTACCCTTCTCCACTTAAAACCAGACTTTTGTCTGCGGTAGAATTCGAACCTGCGACATGTGCCTAACCCACACATCACGTGTTGTACTCTTACCATTAGACCAGAACCCTAGGGACCAAATTTCTTAAAAATTTAAGACAGATTAAATTCTTGGAGCTAGTTCAACTTTCAACGTTCAAGCCCTGAAAACAGACTCATGTATTGTTTAATCTTCTTTCTATAACTTTCTGGCTCAAAGCATATACTCAGAAGTTTCAAGGACATATGTGGTCTTCAGAATTTTCCACATTTCTGTGCATCTTACCCTCCCCAGACCCCACTTATGGGAAACTACTGGGTTTGTTGTTGTTGTCTGTGCATTGCAGAAAATTTTGGAATCTCAGATTCTTTCCCTTCTTGTGGTCAATTTATGGCTTTAGATAATTAGTGTCAAGGAACAGCCCAGAAAGCTAGCTCCTCTGATGGTTTTGCAATCCTGTTTGGATTGGGAACAAGTTGCGTAAACTCTAAACCACAGTGATGCTTTGAAGATTCAATCACCAGACCAATTTAAGTAATTGTGCTTAAGCCTGAATTGTACAATGCAAATCCAGCCCCAAGAGATGATGCCTGGAAGTTCTCCTTTTTCTTTTTGGTTGAGAAAGGTTAAATATGGAAGTTCCCTTTTTTACCTCTTCATTTTTTATTTATGCAGCTGTAACTCTTCAAAACCACAATTCAACCGCATCTGAAATGGTTTTTGGTTGCCAAATGTTTTTGGGCAACATTTCCAGATACAGAAACCAAACTTACTTGGTTCAAAAAACGATACCTTTTTTTTTTTTGGCAAAACCTAATTATTTTGGTTTCAAGAATAGAAAACAACTCAAAGGCGGTGGCATTTGAATTTGGCTGTGGTTTAGTTTCTGGCGGATTGGTTTTAAAAATGAGCTTGGCAGCATTTCTCAATTACTTCTGAAGCTAAATTATTTACATTTCCAAGGAGGGTGTGAAACTAATGTATTTTAGTTTCCAGAAATCAACCTAATTTAACTATTTGTGTTTAAAAAAGACATAACTCAAATAAAATCCTACCACGCGATTGTTGCTCGAAAACATTCCTAGACAAACACCATTTTTCGTCATCACAATTCACAAGCCCAGAAAGTGGGAAGCATCAACCTACCTCCACTCTCTGTTGTCAAGTACGGTGGCAGCACCCAGCTCAGTATACAGCAATTTTTTCTTGCTATTTTGCTGCTCCAGCCTGAACCCTCTAACCCGATAGTTCCAGTATATTTCTCACTTTTACATCTCCTCCTAATCAGACCTAATAACCATTTTTTTATAATGACCTAAAAGGAGGAAGTATCCCATCCTTGACCTACATCGTCTAGACTATTAACAAGAACAACATGCATTGATAGTGACCTTATTCAAGCTGAGTTTCACTTCTTCATACTGTTTGAATAAGAATCAATTTAACCACTTCATAAAACAAATATGGTTACCTGATGAATAACCTCCGGTGTCAAGTTAAATGTAACTCTGTTCGTCTGAAACAACAATGAAAAAAACAGGTTGTCAAGCTCCAAGGTCAATGAGCACAGAGGTCACCAGTTCAAAGGGGAGGGGGAGAGAAGAGACTGCAGACCACATTTTTGACAATACAATGTTTAAAAACAAAATATTTGCATTTTTATCTGCTTCTAGTCGTTTATTAGTAAAAGGAGTCAGAAGTTCATCATAACACTAAGCACCTTCAGAATTAAGATAAAAAGGATCTGATCAGAATTCAAAAAAATCACTTTTGCTTAGACATATCTTGGAATAGAAAATACAGCACCCTATCAAAAAAATGTGAACCATGTGTTCACACAAATATGGTGACACCCAGACCAGGGAGAGAAGATTTCCTTCTTACCTGGCCATCGGATAAAGGTTTTACACTCCACATGTCGTTTTTTAAAGCCACCCGTTGTTTTGGCTTCTTGATATCGCCCTGTTCCAGTAGCTTCTGCAATCGATTGGCAAGATAGAATATAGTCAAGTCTATAGGAAGCAGCCGCCAGCTGCTTAGGGTTCTAGGTATATCTCAAAAGTTTTAGCAAGAACAATGATTTATCATGCTTATCAAAAATAATCTATTTAACAAGGTCTTTCTACCTACTAACCTTCCTAGCGGCCCAAAATTCAGCCTCTGATAGAATACCTCCAATGACCAATTGCCTGTGGAGTTTCTGCAATTCACTGCCACTTATACTTTTTAGTGATATCACAAGAGGAGAAATAAAAAGGTCAAGACGAAATGCCAATTTTGGAAAGAAAAGGAGCAACAAAAATTGCAGATTTTAAGTAAAACGGTAGCAGTTACAAGACACATTTACAATATTAGCTAGCATCACAAAGGGGATTTAGAAAAAGCCCCAGCCTTCTGCAACATTGAACCAAAAAGAAAATAATAAATTCCATTCACCTATTCTCCTGCAGTAACTTAATCCGACGTCCCATTTCTGCTGCACTGAGTTGTTCATCATGTGGAACAGCAGGTTTTTCAGAAGCAGCTTTCACAACTTCTCCACAAGCCGCAATTGCAGAGGCTGTTCAAGGTCAACAGGTTTGTAAGTACACATAAGGTTAAAAGTACCAACTGGAACATCCAGGGCAGGGTATCATAGAGTAACCACATACTCTGTAATGGACTAGCTGGTGTTGAACCACTCAAATAGTAATACAAACAGTGAAAAAGAAATATTTAAGCCTTCTAAGAAGCCATACTCTAATTTTGATACTTCTAACTTATAAACACCAAAGCAAGTTAGACAACAAAGAGTCACTAAACAGAGAACCAAGACTTGGGTCGTAAATAATAACTAATGCCAATTATATATGCATGGAATGGATTAGGCAGCAATTTCTTATATTCGGCAGTGCTCTGATGAAAGGGTCAAATTCAGCACCTAGCCAACTCTGCACTTGCATGCAGGAGCAAAGGACGCATGGAGGAATGGGTTGTTCAATACCACGAGACGTCTGGTCTCAGCCCATCTCTGCCGTTTTACAAATTGTTTTGCATCCTCTTTTTAAACCAAGATCAACTCAATGACTAATGACTTCATTGAGTTCTAATCTAACCTTGCTGGGCCTGGGCTCGAAAGGAAAAGCAGTTGATCTTTTAAGGTGTAATTAATATTAGCCCAAAAGGAAAAGCCATCAGGAAGAAAAAACGAGAAAGCAAACAAACAAACTCAAAACCTCAAAAGAAAACGAATGTCTACATGTTAGTTGTTACTGGCTAACTATCCAGAATATTCAAGTACAAACTGAAAACAAAGAGCAAACAGATTTGGTCACACACCGCAAAAAAGAATCAACAACAAGACCCCCAAAAAAACAAAGTCTAGTATATTTCAAGTTTTCACATATTTGAAGCAGAGTGGTCCACTAGTAGCTGGATGATGAAACTGAACGATATGAGTCAATGCATGTCAGAAGACTAACCAACAAATTCTCGACACTTGTCGCGGTCCGGGAAGCTATCAAACTCAAAAATATAATTCCTGCCCTGAAAACGATAGAAAATGGACCATATTTAGTTACAGTACTCAGATCAGTTAGTAGTTTGTAGATTTCACCAGTACTGGGATGAGTCTACTATTTCTAGACTTCACCAGACGCAGAGAAAACAGTCATACAAGAAAGTGCTCACAAATCAAATTCTTTTGGTAATCATAAATCTGAACCTGATCGTGCATGAGATTAAGAAGAGCCTGCTTACTTGAACCCTCTTTAGAAGACCTGTGGCCTGAAAATAGAGTTCAGACAGTCAGACAGAGAGAGAAAGAGAAGCGAAGAGAGACGTCAAGTGTGGACAGCACATTAGTAATGGATAACACGCAAAATTTATTAATAAATTAGAGTGGAAAGAGGAATTGCAGGCAACAGAAGAATCAGAATCAAGGCAAAATATCAAAGAGATACAAGAACTGACAGAGAACCAACTTCATACAATCCTCTCCAATAAATCAACTGTACTTGTAATTGACCGAATATTTTGCGTCAACTAAGTACTGGGAAAAGAAGTGCTGTCAAAGGGGGAAAAAGGATGGAGAGGAGCACCTTTAATCAACTTGAACTCCACATTAAGCTTTGTCGTTGATGTTGGGTCATTCGGCATAAAGAAAAACCGTTCCTTGGTCTACACACAATAGAAAAGACAAACTAGCAAATCAACAGTTTGTTGCATCAACAACTGCAGTAGAATCTACCATACAGATCAGATAAAAAATTGAAATTCATAGTTCATACCATCTTAAAGAGTAATTTATTATTCTGAATCAATAACCCATCAGATATTGTGTTTTTTTTTCTTTTTTCGAATTAACAGACCACCCAACAAAACCACAAACCAGGAGCCCAACAATGCCTTTTCCCACTTTTGCACCATTGGTGACTCATACCCTGTCCTTGTGGTTGAAGATGGAGGGTCATTGTCAATAGACTACCTTACTTGAACAGGATCTGTTCTATAGGCTCGTACCACTGTATTCTTGAATTCGAAGGAGGATGCTTACCGCAAGGCTATCCCTCTATTATAGAAATTGCATTTTTTTTCTTGTAAACAAAAATAACAATAATGCATCAACCACGCATATCCATTCTACTCATTATTTTAATCAGTAAAAGAGATTATGTTAATTCATACAATGAAAGAGGCCAACTGTTCTAAGCAGCAATCTGCTGCTAGGTAGAATAAATAGATACCTTTTCACAAATTTTACTCACTTATTCCACATATTACTATAAAAAAATGTTTACCAGTCAGTTACCTGACCAATCACTTTTCTCTCTTTCTACCAGCTCCATGTATCAGTTGCATTCCTGTTATTTTAATTTTGTTCAACTTATCAACTAGGTCTCAGTCCCAGACCAGTTTATGTAGTGATATGAATCCTCTATCAGGTCGGCTCTAGTTGGGAATTCTCTTTTTTTGTTCTTTTTATGATGCCGGTGTTCTTGAGAGGACCTTCGCCTCGATTGTTCCAACGGGTACCTGCTACCTGCTACCTGCTACCAAGGGCGGAGCTAGTATAGGAGTTACGGGTTCGACCAAATCAAGTAACTTCGGTCAAATCATATATTTGTCTTAAGAAATCCATTGAATATGTACAAATTGTTAATTTAGAACCCAGTAACTTAAACGAACTATAATGTCGAACCTACAAGCCTCAAAACCTAGCTCTGCCTCTGCTCGTTACCTCCCAGCACAAGTACGGAGTAACCCTACCCACCATAGTCAGATGAGAAAAAATCACCTAGTATTTGTCTACTTAGGATTGGGATCATTATTGTTAGTGCTGCTATTTTTAGGGGGTTCCGTGACCATAGGAAACAAATGCACAGCTCAATCATAACGTCCATACGAATACAAGAGGGGTCGGAAGGAAAAAATTACCAACTTCAAAACGCCAGAAACGCCAGGGTCCTTGACTGAAGATTTGTACTTGACACGCTTAACCACCTTACCATCGGCCATAATCGAATTGTTCAAAATTTACAGTATTTTCACGACACACATCAAACAAAACAATGCAATTTGGGTATATTACGGATTCTATTATGATCTAATTCAATAATTTGAGTTTGCAAATGATCATTCCTCAAAGCTAGGCAAATGTGAACTCGAAGTTTGGATTGAGATAATAGTGATTTATGGAAATGGAGATCTAGGGTTCCGATGTATGGGTTTTAGAAGAGAGGGGAAAGGCCTACTTTTGTCTTTCTGAGCGCCAACTGGAGACTGATCAGCCTCTGAATGTATTTTGGGTGTATATATATATATATATACACTCTCCACTGCGGTAGACGATTCTGGCTTCGTTTGGTTGGTGTAGGGAGGAGCATGTGTTGGTTGTTAGATGAATTAATAAAATAATGTACTAAAATATTTTAAAAATATCAACACTAAAGTAACTATATTAACACTAAAATATAGTTATTAATATTAATAATACGTAGCTAAATTCTAAAATACCAAAATGAACATTTATAATAGTAAACAAATCTTACTACTTATTTATAAACTGTTTAAACCACTTTTATATTTGATGTGCATTGATTGACATCACAGAGGCGGATCCAGAATTTAAATCTTATAGGTTCAACTTTTAAAAATTTTAGCATTGAACCCATTATATTTTTAAATTTGTGGGTTCATATATATTATTTTTATAATTTTAATAAATTTTTACACATAAATTTTTACTCCGCGTTAAAAATTATAAATTCAGTTGAATGCGCCGATACTACACTGTTGACGATGGTGGCTGATTTCGTATGCACTTGTGTGGCCGATACTATTATTAATTAAATATTTATTGAATAATGAGTTTGATCAATTTACCGTATATATATAGTGTTACATAATAAAATGTAATAACTTCTCACTTTAGTAACTTTAACTAAAACAACATTTTCACAGCTTCTCAAACTCTCTATGAATGAGTTAGATATAACATTTTTAGAAAAATATGTATACATATGTATTTTTATGTAAAGAACTTATTAAATTGTACGCATAAATCAAGCCATTTGCGTGTATAGATCACGTGCTTTTATTTTCACTACAATGATTATGTGTTGGTAAAAGATAGTAGGTAAGTGATGAATTAGTTGAAGTGCAAGTTAACTCATACACCACCGATGTTAAAAAAAAAGAATTACATAAATGGTTGTCTATTCAATCACTTAAACTAAGAATAACTGACTAATGTATATATCTATCTATTATTAAAAAGAAAGAAGTTAGCCATGAGAAATTGCCAAGTGTCACATGAAAAACATGTCATGTGACAATTTTAGGACAAATTAGTTAAAGTTAGGTAAAATTAGTTTATTTTTGAATTTGAATTTCAAAATACTGAAATATCTATCTTTTCACATTTTAAAAAAATTAATTTACCAACAACAGCTAATTTTAAAAAGTCGCCAAGAAGTATTTTAGATAGAGAGAAACTGATATATTATTCAATTTTCAAATTTATGTACATAATGAACTGAATTCTCCTCTAATTATAGAAGAAAGGAAGATGCTGTGTAAGCTGCTACTGCAAGCTGTTGTGTAAGCTGCTTGTAAGCTGCTACTTTAAGGTGTTGTACCACATATAGATAATCTTTTACCATGGGTAATATTTATCCATAACGGAGTGCCGAAAGTATAAACTTTTTCGGGAGGCTTATTTCCAATAGAGTACTAAATGGATAAACATATTTACGGCAGAACCTCATATGAATAAGCTTATTTACAACGGAGTACTAAATGAACATCCATAATATAATAACTACATAAATATATTCTTTTTGTTAAGATTAGAATAGCTTTCAACTCTATTCAAATTTAGAACAGTTGTTTATCACTTATTTTATTTTCATTTATTTTTCTCTAATCATCATTAAATTAATATTAATTAATAATTAATAATATAATAATAATAATAAAACTTTTGAATTTGATATATATGAATGGGCAAAACTGGGTAACCGTACAGCATAATCCAAGGCACGTTTTGGAACTTTTTTTGTGGAAGTTATTAGATTCAGTTTATTGACAAAAACTTCAGCCCATCATTCTGTATCTTTCATCTTCAAATCAACAGTAACTCTTTCTCTCATTTTCTATACATGCGTATGCTTATCAATTGATGAGTATGTTTTGTGGAACTCAACCCGGCAAATGAATTTTAAGCATATGAGTTCTCCTTTCCTCAATTTGCAAATAAAAATACTAAGTTGAGTTTTCACGATTAGGTTAAGGTTTGGCTTTAATGTTTGTGCATGGATTTATCGTTGGGTTCCGGCAATTGAAAGGAGAAAACTGAATCTGCCATTGTAGTTGATTTCCCAAAATCCAATTCAGATAGGATAGTTTCCATGGCAGAACAAGCATTCCAAAGGTAAGATTTGAGATCAATAGATATATTGATCTTTGTTTTGTTTATTCTGAAAATTTTATGCTTCTCTTTCAAACATTTGATTGAATTGGAGATGCCACTGCCCGAAATTACCACCTACGGACCGTGATGGCGCCTAACATTTCACTTGCTAGGCAAGCCAACGTTAGAATAATATTAACCAATTTTTAAACAATCTTTAAATTATTAATAATCAAGGAAACAAAAACTGAAGCAAAGTTTGAAAATATAGTGAAATAATCCATAAAAATAACGGTGTCTAAATACCATCCCAGAATTGGTGTCACAATTATACGAGCTTCTAGAATAAATACAAATAAAAGTCTGAATAAATAAAGTTATATGGAAATAAACACACAGCTAAAGTAAAATAGACGGGAACTTCAGAACTGTGAATGTCATGCAGTTATACCTCAAGTCTCCTCTAGTAGCTGAAATCCGAGCAAGTCTATGGTACGCCGCTGGGACCAATTCCAAAATCTGCACAAGAAGTGCAGAGTGTAATATCAGTACAACCGACCCCATGTACTGGTAAGTGCTGAGCCTAACCTCGACGAAGTAGTGACGAGGCTAAGACGGTTCAATTACATTAACCCGTACGCAATATTGATAACAACAACAAATAATAGAAATAAATCAGGTAACTCATTTATAATAATTGAAGCCAACTCAGCAGTCATAATCCATTATTATTTCAACTAATTCTATTGCAGCGTGCAACCCGCTCTCACAATATATTCACATTCAATTCTGTTGCAGCGTGCAACTCGCTCTCCCAATATCTTCCTTTTAACCAAGTTTGTCATGTATTTATTTCAATCAAGTATATATATAGACTTTTAAATAAGTCTGTTGCGGCGTGCAATATGATCCCCCAATATTGACTTTTTAATAAGTCTGTTGC